>JBBMKA010006487.1:0-10231 GCA_037833695.1 Sechiopsis laciniata | reverse complement strand
CGGTGCTGTCCCAAGTTACCTGGTGGAAAAACCACAGAAATAAGGGTGAGTACAAAGGCACTCAGTAAGAATCCTCAGTCGGTGTGCAATACGCAAGTCACATCATCTAGCATCCTAACATACAAGCAATCCAAACATCACATAGGCAGTCTGAATACAAGCTCAATCACAACATGCTCAAACCTCAAGAGTCTCTAACTCTCGACTAAGGATCCACTGCGGATCTCCAAATGGGTTATCAATATAACCCCTCAGAATCTCGAGAGTCTTTAACTCTCGGCTAAGGTGATCAAATCACTTGTTGATCTTGGACACCTGGGAGAGTACCCATGTGTCGGGCTCTAAACTAAACAAAAAGGTGTACTAATACACTAGCCCGAGGGAGCTTTCCTCCCGGCATCTAATAAACATACGCGCACACCACATGCTCCTACAAATTGGATAAATGTAGGCCTACACAAACTATATCAGTCTAGGTGCACATGCCTATGACTTAGAAAGGTGTCCACTGATCCACAGTAGGCTGGAGGCCCTCGGCACCATACTGTGGCAGCCTGTTCACACCAACGCCTGAAGCTAAGGTCGTCCCAAGGTAGGCTTGCACTAAGGAAAGGACCCCGCTCTAGCACGCCACAAATTAGGCTTATGCTGGGGTGGTAGCTACTCCACACCATGCTACCGGGGGTAAGGAATCTATCCTCACAGCTCGATTAGTGGGGACTTGTACGTTGGTCCACTCTCAACCTTTAGATGATGATAACCTAACAGGATCTAGTTAAGAGAAAGTGCCCTAGAACTATCAGAGTTCAACAACGGTATTGCACAATAACACACATAGAATATCACAATCACAAATACAAAGCAGTCACTGCAAACAGAGTAATGCAATCCAGTGTACATCAATCTACATGTCAGGTCCTATCAGACAAGTCATACATTCCTATCCACTAACACATGACCATACATCAATAAACCTGCAAAATCTTATCCACTAACATGTTCATTAAACAAGCAAGCAGTAAACAAACAACCTGTGCACTAGCATATTCAGTAAACAGGGCAAGCAACCAAACAGAACCTATCCACTAACATGCTCAACAAAACAGTAACAAACAACTAGGAGGCCATCAATGGCAAACGCATGGTCCACACAACCCCGACTATGAATCCTTACTTGAAAAACAAAATAGGAAAATAATAGGTGTTGCTTCTTGAGTTGCAGAACCAACACAATCAACAACCTAGACAAAGTGATAACGAACAATAATTAATATTCAAACAGCTGCACAAAAAACTAAGCATCCAATGCACAAAGCTCGGGAACAGGGGTTACCTAACGCCGAGAAGAGTAGGGCCTCAGGAAGAAAGGGTGTAACTGCCTAGATTTCCATTCCAGTTCTCCAAGTATGTTCGGTCATTTATTCAGTTATTCTGTTGGGCCGTTAGGGCATTTTGGTAATTTTGCCTTCAGAGGTAGTTTCGTAATTAACCAGGGTTTCAAGGCTGATATGTTAATTGCTGAGTTTGGTTATTTCTCGGTTTCATGTTTCCAAAGTCAGAGTTGTTTTTGGTAAGTTTGGTTCTCCTTTTTGGTTAAAAGAAGGAAAAAACGAAAAACGGTTTTAATTTCTCCCTCGCAAGGACTCGAAGCTGGGATCTTTGAGGAACTTATATAAACCCCATATTCTCCTTTTTCCAAAACCCTAGCCACACCATTTCCCTTCTCACTCTAAAAAATTCTCTCCCTCTCCACTCTGCCGAGAACACCCATTTCACCGAGTTCCTATCGCCGAGCAGCCTTCATGCTGGATTCTCCATCGCCGATCGCTGCTCTTTAACGTGCACAGCCGTAGCTCGCCTGTTTATTTACTTTTACCGCGAGATTGTCTCCCCTTCGCCAGATCACAGCCGGACGTCGCCGCTCAAATTCTAGCTGAGGATTAGCCAAGCTGTGCCTCTGTCTCCCTTCTGCAGCGTCACGATCGCCCAATTTCACGAACGTTTGTCGAAACGTTCTGAGCCACATCGTCTTCGCAAGTAGCCAGTTTGCCTCAGGTACGTTTTGCCTAACCTTTCTCGCTCTCCGTAGATATTTCTATGGCTTGACGTAAGATCCGTTGACCTTGTGCTATTCGCAATCTTATGGTCGCCATTCCTCTTCGCCGTTCGCCTTCGCACAGCCCTTCGTCGTACGCTCAAGTCTGCAGCCGAGACCACACTAATTTGCTTATCCGAGCTAATCCACCGTGCAGCGTCACCTTGATCTTCGCTCCAGTGAACCCTTCGCCCCAGCAAGAAATTTGCCCGCAGCTTTGCCTTTGCCAAACCTGCTCTCGTTCCCGCGTACGTTCGCGACAGCTCTGCCTTCGCCTTTCACCGAAGCCTTGCTGCCAAGCCTGAATTCTCGATTTAGGGGTATTGTTTCCCGAGCCATGTGCCTTTGGATACCTAGTGTTGTTAGCTGTTAGATATTAATTATGTGATTGTTAATTGCTATGCCTAGGTTGTACATGTGTTGGTATTCTGCAGCTCAATGAGCATTGTTTGTGTTGTCGTCCTGCCTACTTTCCAGGTAAGGATTTCCTTGCCAGGGTTGTGTGGGCCCTGTGCTTGACATTGATAGTTTTTTGGTTGTGTGCTACCATTTTCTAAGCATGTTAGTGGATAGGTGTTTGAACGATGTTCCTGTTACTGAACTTGTTAATATATAGGCTTGCTTGTATTGTCTGACAATATACATGTTAGCGGATAGGATTGTATGGCTCGTCTGATAGAATCTGGCATGTAGATTTATGTACCCTGGATTACACTACTATGTTGCGGATACTGTTTTATCTGTGATTATGATATGTTGTATGTTATTGTTCAATGATATTGATATTGATCACTGTTAGCTCTAGGGTACTTCCTCTTAGCTAGATCTTGTTAGGTTGTCATCATCTAGAGGCTGAGAGTGGATCGACGTATGTGTCCTCACCGGTCGGGCTGTGAGGACAGATTCCTTACCCCCAACGCTGGGTGTGGAGTAGCTACCACCCCGGCATAACCTAGTTTGTGGCCTGCTAGAGCGAGGTTCTTTCCTTGGTACAAGCCTACCTTGGGACGACCTTTAGCTTCAGCCGTTGGGTGTGATTTAGGTTGCTATAGTATGGTACCGAGGGCCTCCCACGTGCTGTAGATTAGTGCTTACCTTTCCGAGTCTTAGGCATGTACACTTAGACCGACATAGTTTGTGTAGGCCTACATTTATTTGGTTTGCAAGAGCATACGGTGTGCGCGTATGTGCATTAGATGCTGGGAGGAGAGCTCCCTCGGGCTAGTGTATCAGTACACCTTTCCTTATTGTTTAGAGCCTGACACTTGGGTACTCTCCCAAGTGTCCAGGATCAGCATAGTGAGCTGGTCACCGTAGCCAAGAGTAAGAGACTCTTGGGACTCTAGGGGTTATATCGATAACCCATTTGGAGATCCATAGTGGATCCTTAGCCGAGAGTTAGAGACTTTTGATGGTTTGAGCATGATGTGATGTACTTGTGTTAAGACTGCCTTTGTGTTGGTGTTCTACTTGTATGCTAGGATGCTAGATGATGTGACTTACGTACTGTACCTCTGTTAGGGATTCTTACTGAGTGCCTTTGTACTCACCCTTATTTCTGTGGTTTTTTCCACCAGATAACTTGGGATAGCACCGAGGCGGCAAGAGGAGGAGTTGACTGATCATGGGAGTCCGTCGCGTAGTCTCTTTCATTTATTTTATGTTTTCAACATGTTTAGACTATTTTTGGAGAATTGTTTTAGTACTGTTTTCATATACTTTGGCCAGAGGCTTTAAATTATATTGGTTTTAATAACGGTTTTTGGAATGCCATTTTCCTATCAAATGTTTAAGTTATGTTACTTATCTTAATTGTCGAATTTAATAGTTTTTAAATTCATGCATCCTGAGTAAGGACTGGGTTTATGATCATTTTAGAGTCGGGTCCTTACAGTTGGTATCAGAGCTCAGAGTCATAGATTCTTTAGACTGACCTACTAAGTTAGGTCGTAGTCCCTATGATCATCAGCACTCTAACAGTCGTCAGGTATGTCATAAGTTAATTTTCTTTAAGGGTTTTGCTTACAGTACCTGCATCTAGCATACTGCCTTGAGGGTGTAGATTGTGAGAGATGCCGATCACACGTAGTGGAGCTGGAACATCAAAGATGGTAGCGTTGCACCAGATATCGAGGAGACGTCGTCTCGAGCTATTCCAACAGTCAAGCCACCTTGGGTTCCGACTAGAGTCTTACCTAGAGGAAGAGCAGAGCATGTTCTGTCTCAGAGTGCGGCTCCTTGAGCGGAGTTTGCTGTGGCCATGAGAGAGATGGTTACAGGCATGTTTACAGAGCAGAGGGTTGAGACTCAGGCATTTTTGGCAGCGCAGTAGGTAGAGACCCGGGCGCAAATGGCCCAGTTTGCCCAATTATTCCAGCAAGCACCACAAGTAGTTCATGTAGCACCGCTTGGTGGTGCAGCAGTTCCTCTAGTAGGGCAGAGAGTGCCCCTAGCCCAGCTAGCTCAGGAGGTAACTGATGTTGAGCCAGAGATTCCAGAGGGTGCCACCGAGGGTGGCAAGTGGCTGAAGGATTTTGTTAAGTGGAAACCCAGGGGGTTTGATGCATCTGAAAACCCTCTGGTAGCAGCTAAATGGTTGGCGCATCTAGAGTACATCTTCTGAGTGATGGGTTGTCGAGATGTGTAGAGATCGACGTGTACAGCACACGTTCTAACCGAGACAGCTATTTTAGTGGTGGCAGTCCACTGACGGGGCCAGACCTGAGGGGTCCCCACCACCACTTGGGAGTTCTTCAAAACTGAGTTCAGGACTCAGTACATTAGTGAAGAAGCTCAGCAAGAGATGGTGGAGGCTTTTGCAAATCCGAAACAAGGTGATGACAGCATTGCCAGTTATGAGAAGAGGTTTTTAGAGCACAGCTACTTTGCTCCATAACTTATTGCTACAGAGGAGTTGAAAATTAAGAAGTTCATTGTGGGACTTAGGTTGGAGGTTGCCCAAGATGGTAGGGCAATCGCTCTGGAGACTTATGCCAGGACTGTGGCGTTGGCCAAGATCTATAACAGGAAGTACCCTTTAGTGAAGACCCCAGCTCCTGCAGCTCAGAATGTGGCAACTCGTTCCGGGCAGAAAAGGAAGTTTGAGCCTTCTAGGACTTTTGGGCAGGGAGGTCAGCAGCAGCGCCGTCGGGGTCATTTTTAGGGTAGAGATCAGGGGCGACCGCAGGGTCATCAGCAGGGTGCAGATAGGCAGCCACCCCAGTGCTGGACCTGTGGCAAGTCTCACTTCGGCTTATGTGGAGCTTCTCCTAGAGCTTGTTACAAGTGTGGTAAGGAGGGGCACATAGCCAGAGTGTGCCCACAGGTTAGAACTGTTGTTAAACCGGCTCAGCAGTAGGGCCGCTTGTTTGCCACGACCTGACAGGAGGCCGAGAGGACAGATGCAGCTGTCACAGGTACATTACTTGTCTTGGACCACTATGCATATGTACTGTTTGATTCGGGTTCAACCCATTCATTTATCTCTACATTGTTTGTTAGTCAATCCTGTTTGAAACTTGAACCTTTAGGGTTCGAGTTGTGTGTGGCAACTTCTTTGGGAGTTAGTATGCTTGCTAGTGAAAAGGTTAGAGACGGGCAGATCCTGGTATCCGGAGAGTTGTTAGCAGCCACCCTTATAGTTCTGCTTATGAGTGGCTTTGATGTTATACTTGGAATAGAGTGGTTAGCGGAGAACCACGCGATGATTGACTGTCGCCAGAAAGAAGTTGTGTTCAGGCCGCCCAAGAAGCAGAGTTTCAAGTTTTGCGGTGTCTAGGGTAAAGCGTGTCCGACGTTGATTTCTGCTTAGAAAGCCCGCCGTTTGTTAGCTCGAGGAGCTTGGGGTTATTTGGCAAAGTTGTCTGGGGAAAGCCACCCTTCGTTGACTGTTGATCGAGTGCCAGTAGTTCAGGAGTTTACAGATATGTTCCCTGAGGAGTTACAGGGTTTACCCCCGCAGAGAGAGGTTGACTTCACCATTGAGCTCAAGCTAGGGACTCTCCCTATCTCGAAGGCACCATATTGTATTGTGCCAGCAGAACTGAAGGAGTTGAAGGTACAGTTGTAGGAGATGCTAGATAGAGGATTCATCTGCCCTAGCGTGCCCCGTGGGGAGCAGCTGTTTTGTTTGTCAAGAAAAAAGATGGTTCGATGTGCCTTTTCATAGATTACCGAGAGTTAAACAAGGTTACAGTGAAGAACAAGTACCCGTTGCCTCGTATCGACGATTTGTTTGATCAGCTTCAAGGAGCTTCTATGTTCTCCAAGATAGATTTGAGATCTGGTTACCATCATTTGAGGATCAGGGATGCAGACATTCCAAAGACGGCGTTCAGATCGAGGTATGGTCATTATGAGTTTGTGGTTATGTCCTTTGGGCTAACCAATGCTCCAGCAGCATTTATGGACATGATGGATAGGGTGTTCAAGGCATTCTTGGACAGCTTCATCATCGTGTTCATAGATGATATCTTGATTTATTCTAAGACTAGAGAGGATCATGCCACGCACCTGAGGCAAGTGTTGACAGCATTACGGGAAAATCAGTTGTATGCCAAGTTCTCAAGTGTGACTTTTGGTTAGAGACAGTGGCCTTCCTTGGTCACGTAGTCTCTAGAGATGGAATTGTAGTGGACCCCGCTAAGATTGACGTAGTGAGTTCATGGGCCAGACCGACCTCGGTCGCAGAGATTCGTAGCTTTCTGGGTTGGCAGGCTATTACCAGAGGTTCGTCAAGGACTTTTCTGCTAAGGCAGCACCCTTTACTCGGTTGACAAGGAAAGAAGTAGATTTTGTTTGGGATGTCAGTTGCGAAGAGAGCTTTCCTTTTTTAAAGCACAGTCTGACTTCCGCACCAGTGTTGTCAATTCCGGAGGGAACAGGTGGGTTCGTTGTGTACAGTGACGCTTCTAAGTCTAGGTTGGGTTGTGTTTTGATGCAGCACGATAAGGTAATTGCGTATGCTTCTCGTCAGCTGAAGCCTTATGAGAAAAACTATTTGACTCACGACAAGGAGTTAGCAACAGTTGTGTCTACCCTGAAAATCTAGAGGCATTACTTGTACGGTGAAAAGATTCAGATATTTATGGACCACCAAAGCCTTAAGTATTTCTTCACTCAGAAGGAGTTAAACATGTGACAGAGAAGGTGGCTTGAGTTGGTAAAGGACTATGACTGTGAGATCTTATACCATCCAGGTAAGGTCAATGTTGTGGCTGATACCTTGAGTAGAAAGAAGTCGCATTCTACAGCCTTGTTGAGTTTCCAGCTTCCATTGCAGAAAGAGTTAGAGCGAGCCGGTATAGCAGTGTTGTTGGGAGAGGTTATCGCCAGGGTAGCTCAGTTGACTGTCCAGCCTTCGATCAGACAGAGGATCATTGATGGCCAGTTGAGTGATCCCGAGTTGAGCAAGTTGATTGCTAGAGTTCAAGCAGATGGTGATTTTAATTTTGTAATAGCACCAGATGGTGGTTTGAGGTTTAGAGGATGCCTTTGTGTGCCAGCAGACGCTGGACTGCGAGCTGAACTGCTCACCGAGGCTCACAGTTCCCCATTTTCTTGGCACCCAGGGGGCACCAAGATGTATCAGGATCTTAAGCAGACCTTCTGGTGGAACAACATGAAAAGGGACATTGTAGAGTTTGTTAGCCGGTGTCTCACTTATCATCAAGTGAAGGCTCCTAGACAGAAACCCGTAGGTTTGTTGCAACCACTGAGCATGCCTTAGTGGAAGTGGGAGGAGATCTCTATGGATTACATTTTTGGGTTGCCGAAGACACCAAGAGAGTTTACTCAGATCTGGGTTGTTGTGGACAGTTTGACCAAGAGTGCGCACTTCATTCCCGGTAGGATCACTTATACCGTGGAACAGTGGGTACAGTTATTCTTGGAGCAGATCGTTCGGTACCATGGGGTGCCAATGAAGATTGTGTCTGATAGAGATTCCCGCTTAACTTCTCGCTTTTGGAGGGCACTCTAGAAAGGTTTGGGTGCTGAGTGCAGTTTCAGCACAGCATTTCATCCTCAGACAGATGGGCAGACGGAGAGGGTGAATCAGATTCTTGAGGACATGTTGCGAGCCTGTGTGCTAGATTTTTTGGGCAGTTGGGATCAGTTCCTATATTTGATGGAGTTTTCCTACAATAATAGTTACCAAGCGATTCAGATGGCTTCGTTTGAGGCATTGTATGGGAAGTAGTGTAGGTCTCTAGTGTTCTGGGAAGAGGTTGGTGACAGATAGGTTTTAGGGCCTGAGTTGGTACAGATGACTAACAACGCAGTGCAGAAAATCAGGGCTCGTATGTTGGTGGCACAGAGTAGTAGAAAAGTTACGCCGATGTTCGGCGTAGAGATTTAGAGTTTGAGGTTGGCCAGCATGTATTTCTGAAAGTAGCACCGATACGTGGAGTTTTGAGGTTTGGTAGGCGGGGCAAGTTGAGTCCCAGGTTTGTAGGGTCTTTTGAGATCCTTGATCAGATTAGTCTATTGGCTTACCGTTTGGCCTTGCCCCTGTCTTTGGCAGCAGTGCACAACGTCTTTCATGTTTCTATGTTAAGACAGTATGTGGCAGATCCTTCTCATGTAGTTGACTTTGAGCCGTTAGAGCTGAACAAGGATTTGAGTTTCGAAGAGAAGTCTATGCAGATTCTAGCCCAGGAGCGCAAGACTTTGCATAACCGGGAGATCACCTGGTTAGAGTTTAGTGGAGAAATCAGAGGGCAGAGGAAGCGACTTGGGAGTTAGAGGACGAGATGAGAACGCATTATCCAGAGTTGTTCCAGTTTTAGGACTTTCGAGGATGAAAGTTTTAAAAGAAGGGAATATTGTAACGGCCTAGATTTCCATTCTGGTTCTCCAGGTATGTTCAGTCGTTTATTCAGTTGTTCGGTTGGGCCGTTAGGGCAGTTTGAGCCTTCAGGGGTAGTTTCGTAATTAACCAGAGTTTCAAGGCTGATCTGTTAATTTTCTAAGTTTGGTTATTTCTCTATTTCAGGTTTCCAAGGTCAGAGTTGCTTTTGGGAAGTTTGGTTGTCCTTTTTGGTTAAAAGAAGGAAAAAGGGAAAAATAGTTTTAATTTCTCCCTCGCCAGGACTCGAAGCCGGGATCTCCGAGGAACCTATATAAACCCCCTCTTCTCTTTTTTCCAAAACCCTAGCCGCACCATTTCCCTTCTCACTCTAAAAAATTCTCTCCCTCTCCACTCTACCGAGAAACCCATTTCACCGAGCTCCTCTCGTCGAGCAGCCTTCACGCCAAATTCTCCATCTTTGATTGCTGCTCTTCGAAGTGCACAGCCACAACTCACCTGTTTTTTCGCTTTTTCTGAGAGATTGTCTCCCCGTCGACGCTCAAATTCCAACCGAGGATTCGTCAAGCTGTGCCTTCGTCTCTCTTCTGCAGCGTCGCAATCGCCCAGTTCCGCCGAGCTGCAGCATCTTCGCAAGCAGCCAGTTTGCCTTAGGTACGTTTCGCCCAAAACCTTTCTCGCTCTCCATGGGTATTTCTGTGGCTTGACGTAAGATCCATTGACCTTATGCTATTCGCAGTTTCGTGGTCGCCGTTCCTCTTCGTCGTTCACCTTAGCACATCCCTTCGTCGTACGCTCGAGTCTACAGCTGAGACCATGCCCATTTTCTTGTCTGAGTCGATCCACCGTGCAGCGTCACCTCGATCTTCGCTCCAGCGAACCCTTCGCCCTAGCGAGACGTTCGCGCGCAGCTTTGCCTTCACCAAGCCTGCTCTCATTCTCGCGCAAGTCCACGACAGCTCTCCTTTGCCTTCGCCGAAACCTTGCTGCCGAGCCTGACTTCTCGATTTAGGGGTATTATTTCCTGAGCCTTGTGCCTTTGGATACCTAGTGTTGTTAGCTGTTAGATATTAATTATGTGCTTGTTAATTGCTATGCCTAGGTTGTGCTCGTGTTGGTATTCTACAGCTCAAAGGGCATTGTTTGTGTTGTCGTCCTACCTACTTTTTAGGTAAGGATTTCCTTGCCGGGGTTGTGTGGACTCTGCGCTTGACATTGATAGTTTACTGGTTGTGTGCTACCGTTTTCTAAGCATGTTAGTGGATAGGTGTTTGAACGATGTTCCTGTTACTGAACTTGTTAGTATATAGGCTTGTTTGTTATTGCCT
>JBBMKA010006486.1:0-10232 GCA_037833695.1 Sechiopsis laciniata | reverse complement strand
TATTTAAACTGCTTTTACTTCCATGCATGCTGAGTAAGGACTAGGTTTAGGACCACTTTTTGGGTCGGGTCCTTACAATGGGTAAATAAAATTAGATTTTGGAGGTTATTTAACAATCAGAATGAAAGGGTATGACGATTGAAAATTGCAATCGTCGCATATGTCAGGGCGACGATCGGATTCTTGGCAGCCATGCATTTTTTGCACACTGTTGGATCGTAATTCCTATGATCCTACAGCTCGAAATCCGTCAACAATTAATGATTGATATGATTGTAAATAGAGATTCGCTGAACTTATTGAAATTTAAATTTGCAGAGAAATAATGAAAATAAAAAACAACTAAACAGTAAATTCAGATAATTTTCTCGCATAAGTAAATATGAATTATTTTAACTTAGCATGCGTGAAATGAAATTTAAAGGTTATCGATATGCTTTGGCTCCACTTGCACACTCGCGCGCTTATACTTCAATCAATGCGAACGAAGATATTACGTGCTAAACATCCTCATTCTAGTAATGCTTAAGTCTTTGCCCATTAACTACAAACTCATTCCCATTTGCCTCGTTCTTGATCCAGATTGCTCCGCCTGGTTTTACCTGTGTAATACGAAATGGTCCAGACCACTTGGATCTGACCTTTCCTGGAAACAATTGAAGTCTAGAGTTAGATAATAAAACTTGCTGTCCAACCTCGAAAGTTCGAGGAGTCAGCCTTTGATCATGCCATTTTTTCATCTTTTCCTTGTACAATTTTGCATTTTCATATGAAAAATGTCTATGCTCCTCCAAATCGAGTAATTGCATCATGCTAACAGCTTCTGATTTCTGGAGATCAAGATTTAATTTCTTTAGTGCTCAGAAAGCCTTATGGTCTAGCTCGATCGGTAAATGGCATGCTTTCCCATACACTATTCTATTGGGTGACATGTTCAATCGCATTTTTAACGCAGTTTGGTAAGCCCAAAGTGAATCATCAAGTCGCATGGGCCAATCCTTTCGGTTAGGTCCTACAACTTTTTCAAGAATACTCTTAATCTTGCGGTTTGAGATTTCAGCTTGTCCATTGGTTTGTGGATGATAAGAGGTGGCAATGCGATGCTTTATATTATACTTCTGCAGCACGTGAGACATTGCTCTGTTTATGAAATGTGTGCCCTCATCACTTATTAGTGCTCTCGGTGTCTCAAACCTTGTGAAGATGTTCCTATGAAGGAATCTAATGACTATTTTAGCATCATTTGAAGGTGTTGCGACCGCTTCAATACATTTTGACATATAATCAACCGCTACCAAGATATACATATTTCTGTGCGAAGGGGGAAATGGGCCCATGAAATCAATACCCCATAATGCATCGGCAATTGAGCAATCAACTCCCGAATTCTGTGCACTCTCTAGAGGTGATCACTTGTACGAGTTCTGTAGTGAAAACATAGCGTCTGTCAATTATGTTGGAAATTCAAACATTTTTTAGTCATTTGAGCATTTTTCAGAGTGTTTGTCAGCATAGCCAATTGTGCTTTTATGGCAGTCATTTCACTCAGCTCGAATTTACCGAATGTTTTATCTTGGTTTCGTCCTTAGCTCATCTTAGGTGCGTGATTTTTAGCAGTTGCTTCGATGATTTTGTAGGCTTGATTATATATTTTATCCATCAGACATCCTCCTGCTGTTGCGTTAATAATAGCCTTGTCCGATTTCGATAATCCATTGTAAAATGCTCGATTTGAAGCGTATAAGACAGACCATGGTACGAACATTTTGCTATAAACTCCTTGTACCGTTCCCAAGCTCCTCATATAGTTTCATCATCTTCTTGTCTAAAGATGGTGATTCCATGCCTAGAATTCATGCTTCTTGCACAATGATAGTATTTTGCTAAAATGCTTTAAACCATTTCCCTCCAAGTATAATCACTTGGTAGCGTGTTTATCCAGTAACTGGCCTTATCCCGTATGGAATTTGGAAACAAAAAACAGTCGAGTATCTTCCAAAGAAATATCGACTTCTTGGTTAGCATCACTAACAGCTAAAAAGTTACGCAAATGTTGATGCGGATCTTCCGAAGGAAGTCCTTTAAAAGACTCATTGACTTTAAGCATGTTATACATATTATTAGTCTGCACAGGGCGTCTACCTCCACCGTTAGGTCTAACCATACCTGGATATGCTATATGATTGCATTCTCCTTGTTGAGTTCGCATGAATCTATCTCTTTCATCTACCTCATGTGCTGACGGCAGATTAGGATTTGGGTTTTCATTTGCTCTAAGTTCCACACCTGCTGCTGCTACTACTAGTGGATCTATCACTCTAGAATGATGTTGTGCCATGGGATCCATTCCTCTGTGGTTTCTCCTTCTTTGTTCGCGAATCCTCTTTTGAAGGGTTTGTTCAGGTTCTCGATCAAACACAAGAGTAACGCTCATGCACCAATCACACTAAAATGTTGAAACAAATGAAAACCTACAAATATATTTATATATATTTTTTATTATTTTTATATTCTAAACACCCTCGTCTCAAGATAATTTTACGCAGTTCCCAGAACAGCGCCAAAAACTTGATACGACTCTGGGGTAGCAAATAGCTAAATGCCTTAAGTGTGGTTAGTTCGCACTTCACGCAAGTATACACAGTCTGCAGCAAGTAATAAGTAAATTATCGATGTCCACAGGGACTGAAAACTATCCGAGGTGATGTCCAGAATTGAATTATAAATTGCACGAATATGATTTGAGTTGATTTGTAATTGAATCATAAAAGTAAGAAAATAGCAAGATAAGTAATATTGATAAGATAAGGCTAGGCTAAGATACTCATGCAATTCAGCAACAATGTATTAACAAGAAACTTGCGGTAAGGGACTCTATCATACTACGCCTTACTAACTTCTGCTTCTGCCTTCGTTTAGCATCCAGTCCGACTAGATGTAATTACGCATCGGCGCTAAGTATGTGATAGTTACGCGTTTATTTCTAAACTCTGATTCAAAGAATCACAGATGTAACACTACCTATCAAACATGCAAAGTAGACTTAGGTTATTTCTTCTTCCGATTTACAACCTATTAGTTTGTGTGGTTGGCCGGTCGACACTCATTATTATATTGATGTACCTAATCTACATGCTCTAGATAAACCCTTCTAGTTTCTTCCTACAACATGATACTAAAATTCACTTTCTTTTAGCTTTGCCCTAATGAAGTTAGTTCATGATACAGACAGAAAACACAAAACACAACATGGAAAACATATTAGAATTGTATTATTGAAGTAAAATGAATCTAACAATGAAATACAAGAAAACAAATAAACAAACTATCGTCGTCTCGGTCGAGTCTCTGAATTCCTCTCAAAAGATAGAACTAGAGAAAAGACCTTCACGCCTTTCGATTACACAAACAAGCTATTTATAGGACTAGGTCGTCATATCTCCAAATCTCTCAGAATGGCATGAATCAATCTTCATGATATTTTCTCGTTTAATCCTTGCCAAATGTGTTTTGATTTGTCTAAGGTAGGAATCTCATGATTTCAGCAACCTGTCTCTTAATTTGTCTGGTTAGTCAACTTCTCGTTGTTAGACGATTCCTTCCTTATTTACTTGAAGTGCTTCTGGCCTTTGTCTTCCGAGCTTTAGTTGCTAGCAATCGCGCATCTTGATTCTCAGCATCGCACTGTCCCGCTAGCTCTAACCCTATGAAAACAAAAATCAGCATAAGTCCTACGAAATCTGTGCTAAATGTGCTATTTTGGTTGTTTTCCGCTTAATCATCGATATCTTGCATTTTACTCCCTCAATACGTAAGCATTAGCAAATTACACATTTTTATTCCTAATTTCGCCTTACTCGCAATAATTTTCAATTAATAAGCGCTAACAATGATTCGAAGTTAGGCTAAAATTTGACTCTATTTTAGAGTCATCAATGACCCTGTCGGATTGACACTATAAACTACCCTGATCTAGGGATGTGCTATAAATGACCTTGTTGCCATAGGGATGCGCTATAAACGATCTTATTGCTGCAGGGATATGCTATAAACGACCTTGTTGTCGCAGGGATGCGCTATAAACGACGTTGTTGCAGCAGACATGCTCTATAAATGACCTTGTTGTCGTAGGGATGCGCTATAAACGACCTTGTTGCCACAAGGATGCACTATAAACGACCTTGTTGCCGCAGGGATGCTTTATAAGTGACCTTGTTGTCACAGGGAAGGGCTATAAATGACCTTGTTAACGTGGAGATGCGCTATAAATGACCTTGTTACCCTAAGGATGCACTATAAACGGCTTTGTTTGTGCCGAGATGCGCTATAAACGACCTTATTTTCATCGGGATGTGCTATAAACGACCTTGTTTCCACAGGGATGCGCTATAAACGACCTTATTTCCCCAGGGATGCACTACAAATTACCTTATTTCCACTAGGATGCGCTATAAATGACCTTGTTTATGCAGGGATACGCTATAAACGACCTTGTTTCCACATGGATGCGCTATAAACAACCTTGTTTCCGCAGGGATGCGCTATAAACGACCTTGTTTCCATATGGATGCGCTATAAACGACCATGTTTCTGCAGGGATGCACTATAAACGACCATGTTTCTGCAGGGATGCTCTATAAACGACCATGTTTCTGCAGGGATGCGCTATAAATGACCATGTTTCAAGGAAAACCTCTTGACCGACAGCTACTGTAAGGACAACTTCTTGACTGGATGCTCACCATTTTCCTTTCAGTGATGACATTGCAGCATTTTTGAACCATTTCCTTTCAGTGATGTCATTGCAGCTTGTTTGCAGTGGTGCTCACCATTTTCCTTTTAGTGATATCACCCCCACGTGTCTGGAGTGATTCTCACAGGCCTATATAAGAGATGTTTGAGGTTGAGAAGTTGTCGTAAAGACACTTCTCATCTCACAGAGACGATATAAATGACCTTAATGTGAGACCCTTAATGATTTTATAAGAGAAATCTTGACCAGCTCCTATAAGAACAACATCTTGACCAGCTTCTACAAGAACAACATCTTGACTAGCTCCTACAGGAACAACCTTTTCACCAACTCCTACAAGAACAACCTCTTAACCGACTACTGAAGGATTAACCTCTTGACCAGTTACTGAAGGATTAACCTCTTGATCGGCTTCTACAGGAATAACCTCTTATTCTGCGGCTGCTGAAGAACAACCTCTTGACTGGTGACTCATGCCTGAATAACCTTTTGACTAGCTTGAAGACAGAGCATCAATGCTAGAACTTGAAGATGAAGTAGTAACACTCAAACTCGAAGATGGAGCAGCAATGCTAGAACTTGAAGATGGAGCAGCCACGCCACAACTTGAAGACAGATGAGCAATGACAGAACTTGAAGACGGAGTGACAATGCTAGAACTTGGAGATGGAGTAGCAGCATCAAAACTTAGAGACGAAGCGGCAACGTTAGAAGTTGGAGACAAAGCAACAAACACGTAAAAAATGAAGACTGAGCAGCAACCTTGTCAAAAATTGAAGATTGAGCAACAACCACGCTAAACTTGAAGCTTAAGTAACTACAACGTCAAAACTTGAAGACAAAGCAGTAAAAACGTCGAACTTGAAGATGAAGGAAAATCGCCAGAACTTGAAGATGGAGTAACAACGTCAAACCTTGGAGACAAAGCAATAACATCAGAACTTGGAGACGAAGCAACAACGTTAGAACTTGGGGACGAGGTAACAACATCGAACTTAAAAATGGAGCAGTGACCACGTCAAAACTTGAGAACTCTACAACGACCACGCTGAACTTGAAGATGAAGCAGCAAAAACCTCAAACTTGGAGAGAGCAACAATGACCTCGAACTTAGAAAGAGTAGGATGACTTTGAACTTAGAGAGATTGGGGACAACTTCAAACTTGGAAAGATCGAGCAGCGATGACCTTGAACTTGGAGAGGCTGAGTAGCGATGACCACGAACTTAGAGACAGCGGCGACGACCTCAAACTTGGAGAGAGTGACAATGACCTCAAACTTGGAGAGAGCAACGAAGACCTCGAACTTGGAGAGATTAGAGAGACAACATTGAAAATCTCTAACTTGGAGAGAGCAGCGACGGTCTTAAACTTGGAGAGAGCGGCAACGATCTCGAACTTGACGAAAATAGAAACAACCTTGATTTTGGAGAGATTTGAAAGACAACAATGACGATCTCAAACTTGGAGAGAGCAATCATAACCTCATATTTTGGAGAGGAATGAAACTGGATCGTTGAACTTGTAAGGCATAAATCTCTCATAGAGCGAAAGAAAAACCTTTTCGTGTACACCCACCTTAAATGTTTTGTTTCATGGATTGAATATTTTTATAGAAAAATAGGAGATTGAAATTAAAATTTTGTATTCAATTGTCTACATACCCTTTGATTGGGAGGGATCAAGTCATAACGTAGTTCAATTTTTTTTTAAATTCTTAGGCCATTAACATTTTTTACTCATGCGGGTCAGGGATAGCTTGTAGTTTATTCTCATACGTCAAGGAGTAGCATGTAGTTTATACTCATACTCCGAGGAGTATTACATCTTTAAGAAAAATATTTTCTAAGGAACTTATCGTTGTTTGAACTAATTTTGAGTCCATTTTCATCATCTTTTGATTTTCAGATGCTTCAAGTGATATAGGTGTTTCTTTCATATCTTTATTGAATACTTTGATTCTTACGTCTTCGATTATGGTGAAGTGTGATGACTCTTAAATAGAGTCAGAATTTTTGCTATTCTGTAATCATTGTTTGTAGTTATTATTTAAAATCCAGTGGGAAAATGGTAAGTATAATGAGAAAAATGTATAATTAGCTAATGCTTACACATTAGAGGAATAAACTTTAAGAGATGAATTTAAGCGCAAAAAATGTTAGAATTAGCACACTTAGTGCGTATTTAGCAAAGCTTATGTGGATAAACTATTTTGCAGGTAAATGCGATGCAGAACGCGCAATACACACATAGTAACATTCAGAGAAGCGCTAAGGCACCGTAAATGAAATAAGAAAAGAATCAAATGACGGCAAGATGTTGACTAACCAGACACTAGAGAGACAAATTACAGAAATCATGAGATTCTTCCCTTAACCACACAAACATAATTGGCGTATTCGTGCAAGGAAAGAGATCATACATAATTGACGGATTTATGCAAGAAAAGAGATCGCATCGATTGACCTGTGCTTATTCTAGAATATTCGAAAGATGGTTATAAAATGAGACTCTTTGTAATAGAAAAGAGAGAGATTTTATGGAACAAATTTTATATTGTTTTCTCTGTCGAAACTCATTGCAATTCAGTAATACTATTTCAACATATTTTCTATGTCGTTATCTGTATTTCTTGTTTGTATGAGGAACTAATCTCGTTAGGGCAACACTAGGGAAAGTGGTCAGTTTTAGCATGTTTTAAAGAAAAAATAGGAAGGACGTAAGTAAGGCATGTTAACTAGGAGCAAATCATCAACAGTAAGTGTCGACTGGCCATCCATACGCGCTATTAGGTTGTAAATCGAAAGAGGAAATAACCTAAGTCTAGTTTGCATGTTCATTAGGTTAGTATTAAGTCTTTAATACTTTAAATTGGAATTTAGGGATAAACGCGTAACTACTGCATACATAGTGCCAGCGTAGCATTACATCGAGTCACAGTGAGAGTTGGGTTTGATGCGAACTGAAGTGGAAGCGAAAGTTTGTAAGGCGTAGCATGATAGCTACCCTTTACCGCATGTTTCTTTGATATCGCATTGTTATTACTTCCCATGAGTATCTTAGTCTAGCCTTAATCTCTCATAATATGTTTTACAACTATTATATCTCTTTCATACTTTTCAAACCAATCAATCACAACTACCCTTCTTTTATTTGTATTCAATTCTAAACATCACTTTAGATAAATCACAGTCCCTGTGGAAATCGATAATTTACTTATTACTTACTACAGACTGCGTATACTTACGCAAGTGCGCATTATTGCACACGAGGCAACTAGGAATCAGCAGTCAATGTGATAACATGAAAATTCATTTTTCTCTTATTTAACGTTTGCATTTGGCTGGTTGATGATGACAACATTGCATCGTTTAACTCTTAATGAACCTTCTGTCTTAACGGTAGCAAATGTTCTTTTCTTTATTTGGGATGAAACAATGATATGAATATCTTCATCACTTCTTATTTTGCTTATAGACTTGTCATTTGAAGTTTCTCTTCAGCTTTCATGAAATTGTCGATAAAAAAAAAAACTGTCTTGGTATGACCCTGTCTTTTGTCGTAGTCATACTCAAACTTCGAAAAACTTAGGGTTTGACAATAACTCCAGTTGGACTTGTATTTTTCCTTCTCTTTTTTGGTTTGCTTAATCTTTGAAAGGCGGATGATCGCTCCTAAACTTAATTTGGAGACTTTTTTTCTCTCTTTGATGTGGAGATACTTTGTCTCTAGAAAGATGAATGTCGAATAATTGAAGGCTTAGTGCGATTGAAGATAGAAGTTCTTTACTTGATTTCCTTTGTATCATCAATGATGACTCTTAAATAGAGTCAGAATTCAGGATATGGATCATTATGTGCGATTGTTATATAAGATTCAATGCAAGCAAGGTAAAAATAAAGAGAAAAAGTTGTAGTTTGCTAATGCTTACGCATTAGGGGAATAAGTTGCGAGATATGATTTATAACGCTTAAATTGAAGGACTTAACTCACTTAATGCATATTTAGCAAGGCTTATGCTGATTAACTGTTTTTGCAGGAAATTACATTTGCGAAATAGTGAAAAGTTAAGATTTAAGATGCGTGATTGTGAGCAAGTCAGGCTCGGGAGAGAGAAATGCCAAAGCACTACAAGCACAATAAGGAAAGAATCAATTACAAGAAAGAAGTTGAATAACTAGACACTACGAGATAGATTGCGAAAATTAAGAGATTCTTACCTTAGACAAATGAAAACACAATTGGTAAGTTTAAACAAAGAAAGATGTCTCGTTGATTGATTCGTGCCTATTCTGAAATATTTCGAGAGTGACAAAGAAGCTTATAAAAGGCGATCTCTGTAATAGGTGAAAAAGAGAGAGAGTCTGGAGATTAGAAACCGAGAGTTATTATTTTCTTTATTTTTCTTAATATCAATTTCAGTATATTTTTCATTTTGCATTCTTTGTTCTTTGTTTGTATGATGAACTAATTTCTTTAAGGCAACGCTAGGAAAATGTGGAGTAGTTGAAGCATGTGTTAAGAAGAAATAGGAAGGTTTAACTGATGCATGTTAACTAGGAGCAAATCTCAATAGTAAGTGTCGACTGGCCATCCACACAAACTAATAGGTTGTAAATCGGAAGAGGAAATAACCTAAGTCTAGTTGCATGTTCAGTAGGTTAGAATTAAGTCTTTAATTCTTTGAATCAGATTTTAGGAATAAAAGCATAACTATTGGATACGTAGTGTCGGGTTATCAATACATCAAGTTGCAGTGGAAGTCGGACTTAATGCGAATGGACGTGGAAGCGAAAATTTGTAAGGCATAGTATGTTAGTTATTCCTTCATGTTTCTTCGTAGCGTATTACTATTGCTTTCCATGAGTATCTTAGTTTAACCTTATCTCTCTCAATCCATTTTACTACTATTAAGTTTTCTTTCTACTATTCAAACCAAACTATCACAACATCTATGCTTTTATTTTTGTTCAATTCTAAACATCTCCTTGGATAAATCCTAGTCCCTATGGAGATCGATAGTTTACTTATTACTTACTGCAAACGCGTATACTTTAGGAATGTGTGATTATTGCACATGAGGCAACTCAGTTTTCTGCAGTCAATCAACTTCTTTGACGTTGATGCAATATGAACTTGTAAAATTGTCTTCCTCTTTTGTCATGGGAAGAAAATTTCTGGGAAAAAAATCTGCCAGCGTTATAGCTTGACACATTGAGGAGAGATTTTCACTTTCTTCTACATTGAACTTAGGATTTCTATCGATGCTTTTGTCTTGTCTCTTGAGAAATCTTTTTCTCTTTGGCTCTCGAAGTAAAAGCAACTTCCTCATAACATAATTTTGTTTTTTTTTCTTGCGAAGAGTCACAACAGTCCAACCTTCATTTTCATCTACAGATGAATTGATATGGATTAGAATGTGACCCAATATTTTACCTTCAAGCTACTTAGAAGGGATCTTCATTTACTTGTGGATGGTT
>JBBMKA010006485.1:0-10235 GCA_037833695.1 Sechiopsis laciniata | reverse complement strand
CCCCATCATCAAGGCAGATCAACGGCTGAGATTCTAGGGCAAAAGGGTGGCTTGTTCTCCAATCCAGGGCCGACCAGCTCTGACCTGCAGTAGGGGGACCACGTACAGGCTTTTCTGACACTGCAGCTTTTTACAGGAAACTGTTATTTCTGGTCGGGCGAATGCTGCAGACATTGACGCTCGCTTGAAAAATGGTTTTTCTTCTCTTCAATTCTACTCCTCAGATTTAGGCTTTGCTCAGCATTCTCTGTATTCAAAGACTTGAAATGATAACAAAAAATTAACGAGACAATGGGCTCTTGAAATGCGATCATAAATGCTTCAAACACTAACATTTTCACATAAAAAACTCATGATTTCTTAGTATTTCTAATCCTAGCCTCCTTTGCTACATGCAATGCATTTTAAGCTTAATTACATATTCATAAGTGGTTCTATGCGATGAATGTCGATAATAATGCCTGATTTTTTGTTGAAACACCCTATTAGGATGACTAAATAACTCTCTAATTGAGAGTTATCAAACCCCCAGACTTGAACATTGCTCGTCCCGAGCAATGCTTCAGACATCTAACAAAGAATACTTTTCAATGCTGCAAACATGCATACGTTATCAATAAGATCCATTTTCAGTACTCTCAGCATTGCGGTTCTAACCAAGAAATTTTCGTCATAAACCAAAGCTCTCAACTTTCGCAATTCACTTTTAGCCTCATGTGCTGTTAAAAATACTTCTCATCCCTTCTAACAATTTCTTCCCATCTAGAATAAGAACTTAAGCACCCTTGAACAATAATGCCTACGACTCCAAAACACCCTACTCAATCCCTTGATCCAGTTAAGTTTACCCAAAGCATTCTGTTTAGAGCATTATTTCCCACGCATACACCCTTTTAGCACTTTGAGACCCCTCAGACCGACTACACCCAAATTTCATAGTTCTTCAAATGGAACATTTGAGCAAAGCAGCGCACTTAAGCAGCGGAAACAACCGAGGTTGAGGCATTGGAAGGCTTTGGAATGCTCTCAGCACTATGGCTACTAGTCTTAGTTCCCGAAGGCTTTTCTTTCTTAACACAGCTCGACTTTTGCCTTATTACAACACTTGGCTATTTTAGCCTTATTTGATTTGAACATTTTTTTTCCCAAATGCTTTAGCATTGATTTCTAACTTTTTTTTTTCAAAAATGCTTTTCGCATTTTTATTCGCATAGCTTAACTAGAATGCTTGATCTTTGTTTTGAATTTGGAATTTTTTTTTATCTTTTTCTCATACACAGGCTTGCCCTCACCTCCAAACTTAAAATCTTCATTGTTCTCAATGAAGGTGAGGCTTAGTTCCCCTAAACTTAAAATTCTCAAGAATTGTTGCAGGAATGCTTCAAGCTTTCAGATTTAGCATTTTAGAGCTCTCTTATTTCCTTGTTCCGATTAGGTATTAAATCGTTATTAGGTTAGGATTATTTTCAACGGCACACTCATCTAAACGCTCATAACTAGGCTAAGTCTTTAGTTTGCTAAGAAAATTTCACAGACAGAACACAATGATGAGAACATCCAGAACTTTCTATTGATAACAAAAATCTAAAACAAGAGGCAGGATAACAATCCTTTTCAACAAACTAAAACTGGCACGAGTATGATATTTTTAATTCAGCCAGCACAAAACCAATTAAACCTAACAGAGATATTTTTTTAATAAAAACAAGTAGAGATAGAAATGATAAGGACAGAGACTTCCATAGAAACGAGCACTGGAGCTTGAACCAACATAATCTTCAATATTTGGTTTTTAAGGGGATGTTGTCAGAGGCATCCTCAGATGAACAAGCTCGACAGAGAACTCGGGTAATTGAAGCTCTCCATTCAATTCAGCATTCTGCTTTAATACATTGTCAAACAGCTGAGCATATTTCCAAAAGATTTGAAGATGATTGGTGAGGTGGCTACAGACTTCCTTGTGAGCTTTCTGCCTAGCCAGGATCTCTTCATTGCCGGCTGCAATGCCAACACCCTTCCCACTATGCACCACTTTCGAACAAGACTCAGGAGAAACAAAGACGGATCAAACCGGAAGCAGCTGATCATCAAGCAGTGGCTGAACTCCCTGCCGCATACATAGCCAGGTAATTATGTGGGGGAAAAAATAGCCTTCCATCCTTCTTGTTGACACATCTCTTGATTTCTCCAGCAATAATGCTACTGACAACAATGCTCCACTTTTCCATAATCGCATGAACCAGAAGAGCTCAACTTCAAATCACCTGAGTGCAGTGTGTTGTTGGCATTAGGCTTGTTTGCACGAAGTTCATCCAACTGTGGGCTTTAGCAGCTAGGAAAGATGCAAGCATAATTTTTGTGCCCTTCTCAACTTTCCAACTGTCCACCGATTCTCTTAATGGATTTCTCTAACAGCTCATCAGATGGATTCTTGAGGACTCAGTTAAACTCCGCATCAGGATTGTCTTCAAACCATAACAGCTTGTTGATAGCTTCAGCACTCCAATCCATATCAACCCCACGCACTCTGCTCTTGAACTCTACCTCCTCATTAATGTTACAGAAGAACTCCTTGACCCAATCAGGCCTAGCTGGTTCTCAGGGCCTCACAAACGACTCCCAGCCATAGCGCTTGATTACCTCCTCCAGCTTGTTGTCTAATCCTTTCTCAGCGAACCCTTGCTCCTGATGGCATTGCTTTTCTGCCATGTTCCCAGCCAGTTTTACAGCATTTTCACTAACAAAAAATCCTTTGAAAGCATTTCTGGGTTCTTCCCACTCTTCATCCCCTTCAGTTTCTTTACTAATTGCAGCTGCAGCAGCCTTCCTTTTCCTTCAACCAACCTAAACTTGGGGTGTTTTAGCTCCAACAGATTCCTCATTTGTAGGTGGTTCATCCCTAAGCCCCTCATTTTGCTACTCGGGTCTCACTACTAAGACTGGTTCGGCATTGATCATAATCTTAACCTCTGTGGCATTGATCGCACCGATTACCTCATGCACTTCTCTCACCACCTCTTCCCAGAGCTTACAAGGCTCTTCTGCATTAAAATTCACATTTATAGAGAGTAGATTCTCCCCTGCATTTCTTTTCTCCACAGAGTCCTCTACAACATGCTCTGCTTCAGACACGGTTACGACATTTCCTCCGACCTCACCAACATCTATACTCTCACGAACAGGACTGACTCTTTGAGCGTTACATCCTACTTCAAGCACTAGAGGAACTTCATCTTCAGAAAGGGAAAAATCTTTGAAGACTATAACCTTGTTAACCCTCGAGGCCCTTTACCTACGCTTCGCCGGAACTTCAAGAATTTCTCCATTTGCTGCTGCCTTGGCTCGCTGGGCTCTGGTCTTAGGGGCCATAGGAGATGCGATTTCAAGAGATACAGAGGTAAGAATTAGAGCAAGGATTCGGGGAAGAAGAAAAAGGGATTTTGAATGCTTGGAAAGGAAATGGTAGAATGAGGGCAATAAATAGGTAGGTGAAGAAGCGTAAAAAGGGTAACTACCCTTTAAATGGCATTTTTCAAAAAACTTCTAACCCCCTACTTCCATCCACACCGTTAATCAATGAACGGTCATAATGCTTCTTCTAAATAAACCCCATCTCACCACGTGTCTTCCTTCATTTGCCGCGTTTCAACTTTTTACATTCCCTAACTACCCTAAGCTAACCCTATTTAACTACAAAAGAAATAAACAGAATAAAGAAAATAAAATGCAATAAATAAAACACAAATAGATGTAAGATAAATCTCATAATCGGAAATATTAACACAAGACACATGCTTGGGGCATAAATTAAAAATACCGAAATTCCAATGCTCAAAGCGCCACAGAACTTCTATTCACTGGAAAGGCCCCACGAAGATTTCTCCATTCTGAAATCTTTGCCCCAATAATGCTTTGAACGTTGTCCGTCCACCATGAATTCGCTTTCATCTTCCTCATTCCTTAGCTTGATTGGCTCCACTGGCATTCACCTACGTAATTCTTTAGGGCCTGGACCATTTAGACTTAAATTTTCCAGGAAATAATTTAAATCGAGAATTATACAAAAGCACTCGCTGTCTAGCTTCAAATGCTTTAGGCTTTATCTTTCTGTCATGCCAAGCCTTTGTCTTCTCTTTGTACATCTTCGCATTCTCATATGCAAATTGTCTGTGTTCGTCCAACTTGAGAAGCTTAATCATCCTCGTTGGCCCAGCTAAGGTTAAGTCTAAGTTCAATTTCCTTCGAGCCCAAAATGCTCTATGTTCCAGCTCAAGCGGTAAATGACATGCCTTTCCAAAAACAAGCTGATACGGAGACATTCCCAAAGGTGTTTTGAATGCTGTTCTATATGTCCATAGCGAGTCTTCAAGCCACATTGACCAGTCTTTTCTTGATGGCCCAACAACTTTTTCCAAAACGCTTTTGATTTCCCTATTTGAAATTTTGGCTTGCCCATTCGACTGAGGGTGATATGGTGTAGCCACTCGATGCTTAATATTATACTTCATCAAAACATTGGCCATAGCTTGATTGATAAAATGCGTTCCTTCATCGCTCACCAATGCCCCAGGCGTTCCAAATCGGGCAAAAATGTTT
The DNA here is from genome assembly GCA_037833695.1 of Sechiopsis laciniata. NCBI lineage: Eukaryota > Viridiplantae > Streptophyta > Magnoliopsida > Cucurbitales > Cucurbitaceae > Sechiopsis > Sechiopsis laciniata. Next base: position 5,639 of record JBBMKA010006485.1, on the reverse strand, counting down.
TTATGCAAGAACCGAGTCACTATTTTGGCATCATTAACTGGGTTGGCAATCGCTTCTACCCACTTAGAAACATAATCCATTGCTACTAAAATGTATAAGTTACCCTTGGATGGTGGGAATGGGCCCATGAAGTCGATGCCCCAAACGTCAAACAGTTCGACTTCGAAGATGCATGTCATTGGCATTTCATCTCGCATTCCAATGTTCTCACGCCTTTGGCATTTATCACATGTCTTAGCAAAATGATGAGCATCTTTAAAGACTGTGGGCCAATATAGCCCAGATTGAATTACTTTAGCAGCAATTCTCAACCCTCCAAAATGTCCACCGTAAGGGGAGTTATGACATCGCTCCAGGATTTCCTTGACTTCACTTTCAAACGCACACCGTTTGATGATGTTGTCAGCACATTACCGAAACAGGAACGGCTCATCCCAAAAATAAAACTTAACATCTGCATAAAACTTCTTAGTTTGTTCTCTTGTCAAATTTGGAGGTAAAATTCCACTAGCATGATAATTAGCAAAATCAGTAAACCATGGTCGCTCCGCAGCTTGTAATGCTGAAAACGTAAACAATTTTTCATCAGGGAAACTTTCCACAATTGGAATGTTTTTTTTCCGTTTCATGCACTTGCTTAAGCCTAGATAAATGGTCAGCCACAACATTTTCACTTCCTTTCTTGTCCTTTACCTCAAGGTCAAACTCTTGCAATAATAATATCCATCGAATTAATCTTGGTTTAGCATCAGGCTTGCTCATTAAGTAGCGAATTGCAGCATGGTCTGTAAACACAATGATCTTTGATCCCACAAGATATGATCGAAACTTCTCCAATGCAACACGACTGCAAGCAACTCTTTTTCTGTTGTCATATAATTAAGCTGAGCTTCATTTAATGCCTTACTAGCACAATAAATTGGCTGCAGCAACTTCTCACCTCGTTGTCCCAAAACAGCCCCAACAGCATAGTCGCTAGCGTCACACATCAATTCAAATGGCTTATTCCAATCTGGTGCAATTATGATTGGTGTGGTGATAAGAGCATTTTTCAAAGCATTGAATGCTTTCAGACATTCTGCACTAAAGTGGAACTTTCGATCAACTTCCAATAATTCGTATAAGGGCTTTGAGATTTTTTAGAAGTCCTTGATGAATCTCCTGTATAAGCCTGCATGTCCCAGGAAACTTCTAATGCCCTTGACATTACATAGGGGTTCTAACTTCTCTATCACCTCTATTTTAGCACAATCCACCTCTATTCCTTCTTTCGAAATGCGATGCTCAAGGACTATTCCTTCATTTACCATAAAGTGACATTTCTCCCAATTCAATACCAAGTTTGTTTCCACACAACGCTTCAATACACTCCCAAGGTTAAACAAGCACGAATCAAATGTTTTCCCGAATACTATAAAATCATCCATAAAGATTTCAACAATGTATTCTATCATGTCCGAGAAGATTGCTAGCATGCAACGTTGAAATGTTGCTGGTGCGTTGCATAGCCCAAAAGACATTCGCCTAAATGCAAAGATACCATACAGACACGTAAATGTCGTCTTCTCTTAGTCTTTAGGATCTATGGTTATTTGATTATAACTGGAATAACCATCTAAGAAGCAATAATACTCTTGCCCTACTAACCTGTCAAGCATCTGATCAATGTACGACAAGGGGAAATGGTCCTTCTTAGTTGCCTTGTTGAGCCTTCTGTAATCCATGCAGACTCTCCAGCCAGTAACAGTTCTAGCTGGGATTAACTCATTGGCATCATTTTTTATCACTGTCATTTCACCCTTCTTTGGCAAGTACTGATAGGGCTTACCCAATTACTATCGTAGATAGAGTAAATGATTCCAGCATCTAGCCATTTGATCACTTCCTTTTTTACAACTTCTTTCATTACAGGGTTTAGCCTTCTTTGTTGTTCAATAGACTTGAATTGCCCCTTCTCAAGGTTGATTTTATGCATACAGTATGATGGACTTATGCCAGTAATATTTGCAAGTGTCCAGCCTATTGCCTTATTGTATTACCTCAACAGGTCTAGCAGCATTACTTCATTTTTTGAAATTAATTCAGCAGATATAATGATGGGGAGAGTGTTATCTGCTTCCAAGTACGTGTATTTCAGATGCTAAGGCAACGACTTCAAGTTCAACAAGGGTGGTTTGTCTATCGACGGCCTCATAGGCAGATTAATGCGCTCTCCTAAAGTCAGAGGCTCGAATTGGCTCATGGTTATCAAAGCATTACATACTTTCAGTTCATCTTCGCTCAATGCCCCCAACATTTCTTCTAGCAGATTTGCTTCAGTCATTAGGGTTGCTGTTCTGACTTGCTTAGCGACTTTTTCCAGGACATCTTCGGTTGTACTGAGAAACAAATAATGCCCCATATCATATGGATATTTCATTGAATTGTTAATGCTAAATTGCACTTCTTGATCATTCATTCTCAATATTATTGTCCCCTTATATACATCCACCAATGTACGACCAGTATTAAGGAAAGGTCTACCTATGATAATTGGCACCTCTTCATCAGCTTCGTAGTCTAGAATAATAAAATCAGCTGGAAAAACGAATTTGTCAACCTGTACTAGAATATCCTTAATCTTCCCATCAGGATAAGTAATTGATCGATCGGCAAGCTGAATTGTGACTGTTGTAGGACGCGCTTCACCAATACCAAATTTCTTGTATATGGATAATGACATCAGATTTATACTTGCTCCTAAATCACAAAGTACTCGTCCCAGTTGTTGCCCACCTATTGTTACTGGGATGGTAAATGCTCCAGGATCACTTTCTTTGCTAGGAATTCTGTTCTTAACAATAACACTACACCCTTGGTTTAGAGAGACAATTTTAAATTCTTCAAACTTGCCTTCTCAGATAATGCATCTTTAAAAAACTTGGCATAGTTTGGCATTTTCTTCAAGGCATTAACCAACGTTATATTAATGTGGATCTGTTTCAATATCTCCTAGAACTTCTCAAAATGGGCTCCAACTTGCTGTTTCTTCTGCAGCCTTAGCGGATAAGGTGGTAGAGGTGGTTTAAAAGCTGACATTTTCCTTTTTACCTGGTTATTCGACTCTTTGTCCCACCCCATTGTAAGATTTTCCACAAAAGGCATTACTTGCTTTGGCTAGTTCCTTACTGGCTCAAGTGTAATGTCTTCAACATTGACCTCAACTGGTGTTTCCTCCCCTGATTCCATGTCTTCAGCATTAGATTCCATCAAATTTTCTTCCTTTGGTATTCCCTTAAGAATTGCTTTCTTTTCATGGTAAGCCTTGATCTTTGGATCTTCTCTCAATGGCCTTCCACTTCTTAATTCTACAGATTGCACTGATCCTTTCTATCCCTCTTTGAAGGCTCAGTATCGAATGGAAGTTTTTCCAAACTTCTCAATTCTGATGCTAACTGGCCCATTTGAATTTCTAAGTTTCTCATAGCTGCTTGCTAGCTTTGCATACTTGCATCATTTTTTACTATGTATTCTTTAAACAAGCTCTCCAAAGAAGTGCCTGGAATGGGCTGAGGCTCATTTGGCTTTTGATAACCCTGGTTGTTAAATCCTTGCGCGTTCTGATTTACAAATCCAGGTGGTTGTTGTATTTTTGCCTGCTCCTGCTGAGTGTTTACAGCATTTCCTTGACCTTCCCAGGAAAACTTCTGATGCTGCCTCCGGCCAGGTTGTAAGTGTTTGAATAAGAATTATTCACTGGTCTTTGATTACTCACATTCCCCATGTACATCACTGAGGCAGGGTTGTGTTGGAAGAACTCATATGTGTGCCCCTCACCCCAATACATATAACTTTCTGCGTGTATTTGATTGACGGGTGCAACATTCTGTGATTTGGTAGTATTCTCCATTCGCATATTCTTCATTTCATTTGCCATTCTTGCTACTTCAGCTCGCAATGCTGTCAACTCATCTACTTCTAATTTCCCTCATTTCTTCATAGTACTTCGCCTTGGCTGGGACCATTGGTTATTGTTCATCGAGAATGTTTCTAATATCTCGTAAGCCTCGTTATATGTCTTTTTCATCAACTATCCATTAGCTGTCGTGTCTAGCATTATCTTGGATGGGTTATCCAATCCATTATAGAATAGTTTCATTTGCACTAGATAAGATATACCACTCTGCGGACACCTTCTCAACAAATCCTTATAATGTTTCCATGCCTCACTCACTGATTCATCTTCATGTTGTCGAAATCTAGTAATTTCATGCTGAATATCCACATTTTTAGTTGGTGGGAAGTACTTGATCAAAATCTTTTCCACTAACTGATCCCAAGTTTCTATTGATCCTACTGACAACGTGTTCAACCACGCTTTTGCTCCATCTCGCAACGGGTACGGGAATAATGTCAACCGCAGGTTGTCTTCAGTTACTTCTGGAATCCTAAAAGAATTGGTGAATTCAAGAAATGAGCGTAGATGCATATGCAGATCTTCAGATGCATGACCATAGAATTGCCCAATTGTTTGTAGCATCTGAAACATAACAGGTTTCGATTCAAAGCTTCTAGCTCTGATCTGGTCTTAAAATTCCAGGATTCAGCCCATGTGCAGCATAATCAACACAATCTCTGATTGCTCTATCCCTTTCATCTATCAGTTGATTGGGAATAGCATTTGGGTTAGCAGCGTTAGCATTGTTGACATTTAGATTCTGTATAGCAATTGGATTCGGTCCTATGTTCTGAGCATCAATATGCGGAGCATTGTCCAGATAATTTCCTTGTTGATTAGCCATTCTGGTTCTTGCTTCTCTTCGATTCTTATGAAACGTACGTTCTAGCTTAGGATCAAATTGAAATTCTAACTCAGGGAAATCACTCATGCACTGTCAAAAAACTGAAACAACAACACAATTCTTTTAACACTTGCAACAATTAAGCACCACTTTTCAAACAACACTTAAACAGAATTAAAAACGCCAGTCTCCAGCAACGGGATCAAAAACTTGATCGATATCTGGGACTGCTTGATTAATAAATAAGAATCTAGCTGAATAATGTACTAAAACATAAGATGTCTCAAGCATTCACAGATAGGAATGCAAGTATACGTGGTCATATGCAATCATGTGATAAGATAAGTCATTCTCCTCAGGGACTGGGTTATCTATATAAGTGTTAAATGAGAAGTCACGAACAGAAAAGTAAAGGAGATTTTTAGTGAGCGAATGAATTCTATTAAATAACATGTAAATGCAATACAAATGCTAAAAACATTATTAAACTAGCAAATCTAACTGCGATACGAGTGATGCTGTTAACTTCAGTTAGTGGAAAATAATAATAGAATATTAAAAGTGTATGATGCGACAGTGCTTAAATAAAATGCTGAAAACAGTAGCAAATACTTCAATGAGATGATAGGTTCGGGTTAAGGGTAGGTTGAGTGTGATTAACATGCAACAAGGGTGAGGCTATGGTGAGAAGCAGATTTTGCATAACACGTGGTCAAATGCTCTTTCTCAAGATGCATTCATTCTCTTCGAGCTTGAGCTCTCGCAGCTAAACTCGAAGCTGTAAACAATGAAATGCGCACTAGCGAGGTGACTATCTCTAGCCTCCCTCTTTAACAAGTAGGAGTTCCTAACATTGAA
>JBBMKA010006484.1:0-10235 GCA_037833695.1 Sechiopsis laciniata | reverse complement strand
TTCTATTATAGCAAATTCTTGATAAAAATATATTCTTTTAAGCTAAATTAACTCTCAATTCTTGAGAGTTATCAACTACTATAAATGTTTGAGTGATGTTTACATTTCCACACAATCACTCTACTTGATTTAAAAACTTATATACATATTAAAATTTGATTTTTTAAAGAAAGATTAAAGACTTAAAAACAACAAAGAGTAGCAATGTATACCATATATGAACAATCTTAATTGTAGAAGTAAACTCTAGAATGTTCTATTTTGTTACTTCCATGTTTCATATTGTTGTGTCCAATTGTGGTTATTACCAGTCATTTAACATTTGGTTTCAATAAAAATATGAATTTACTCAAATACACATGACATAAGTCATCAAGCAAGGGTGATTACCCTTCTTTAACAAGTACTTTTTTAGTACGAGATCTTCAAAGATTCAAACTCTTAATCATAAATATTATTGCATGTCAGGCAAGCTATGCTCTTATCGACTTTTATTACGTGTTATTCAAATTTAGTAAAGAGTCAAATTAAAGTCTAAAAATTATCTCATAAAAACTAGCTCAAACATTCTGAGAATATTAAAATAAAAATGGTTACTAACAGTTACAATCATGTTAATAAGTGCAGCATTCTTGAGGAACTGATCAAAGCATTGATGCTGCCAAAATAAATATTTCACAACAATGTTTCCATACAAATCTCTGTGGGTGAAAAAAGAAGAAAAGAATAAAAGAAACTGTACATGTCAGCAGCTTACAAATGTGGGAAAAAAAACACTTGTTAGGATAAAACTGGCTAACCTCATTGACCTAAAACAAACTGCAACCAAGTTCTTTCAAGTCTCCCAGAGAAAGAGAGGATGATACAGTAGTAATGTACGATTTTTCGTTCAATAATTAGTTATCGACTAGTCCGGATTTGGCAGGCATACACATAGTTCATTCAATGGTTTAACTTACAAACCATCCAAGATCGTGATCGAGATCGAGACCGAGATGCTGAGTTCGCAACAGGCATGTTCGTCTGGCGGTTGGAACAAAACAAGCAGATGAAAAGGACGGGTTATCATCAAATCCGAAGATAACCTCCTCCCCTATCTTCAGCCCCATTTCTCACAGTTCTCTTCAGAAAAGACTTTCTGTTGAGAGACCAGCTTCTTCGCATCTTCCTCTGCCGATGCCACGCTGCTAAGTAGGTATAAAGAGCTGGGAAACTGAAGCAGAGCAGCACAACTAGTAGCATTACGATGCAGAGAAACATGACGTTACGAAATCCCTCTTTCAACGCTGGATTTCTCTGCTCAGTCCATGGCACTCCACCAACATTCATGCCAAATACTGTTAAGACAGTTCCATAACACTGGGATGAGTTTCTTCGAATGCATCATTGCAAAAACTGAAATAAACAAACTGTTTTTCAAAAGAGTTTGTTACCTCCAGTAATGACAGATAAAGGTAGGAATATGATTGAAAGAAACGACAGATAATAGAGTTTCCTGTTAATTTGCTCGGCTTGCCAACTATCGAGACCGGCCTGAATAGCAGTGACACGATTCGCTATAAATCCCACATTCTCTTTCAACCGTCTTAAACGTCCAATTAATTCCTCGAGTGAGCTGATGTCTTCACTGGCAAACCAATGCTTAGAAGAACACTTTTCTTTCACTCGTGGAAAGACTTGTTCCCCATGTGCTATCACCTGCCCTTAATCAAATTATACAAAAAGATGGGTACGTAAGCGTAGATTACTTCGTGTGCAAGTTATCGCACTAGCCACTAGATACCAATATGCAAAAACATCATCTTTCATGCGCAGTGATTGGAGTCTGTATTTCCTAGATTACGCTTCAAGCATACAATTCAATCCATTTTTTATTTGCAATTCATTTTATATCTGTGAGTGTCTGAGTCAGCTTGCACACCTCAACTATTCTTACGTGACATACTGTCTAATCCTACAACATTTAGATGTTAAGAAAACTCTTAGAAAACTATTTCTTAGGTAGGTGGTCATCATGGATTTAACTCATAACCTCTTAGATCTCCAAAGCTCTCTTTGACCATTAAGCCAACTCAATATAGTTTATCTTATGATATGGCAAGAGAGACTTGATTTTCAAGTCACTGATTCCTTGATGAGCAAAGAAAGAGATCTAACAGTCAGGATATGGTTGGTCAACACATCAGGCCATTTATGGACAATCTTTGACCTGACATCCACAGACCATTGTGGAACAAGTACCAGTGTTTGATCCTCACTCTTATGAATCAAGAGTCTCCAACAATGTTCAACGCTCCTCATCTAATCAATTTTTTCAAAACTCTCATGACCTTGTTGTGATTTTTAAATGGGTTAAATTACGAGTTTAATCCATGAACTTTCAAGATTGTATCAAATTAGTCTTTGTGCTTCGAAAAGCTTCTGAATCTCCAAGGTTGTGGTCTATATGGCTCTTATACTTTAAAAAGTTTCTAATATGCTACTGAATTGTCAACTTTGGGTTGAGTAGGTCTTGGTTGTTAACTTTGTAAGGTTAACACTTACATGATAGACTTGTTTTACTTGAAGATTATATGGTGGACTGGTTTTATGACAAGATGGAGATGGACCTATTTGACACAGCATGTGAACTTCAAAGACATATTAGAATTTTTTTGAAATAAAGAAACCAAATATGATCTTTAGTTAATTGGTCAAGGGCTCCCTAGTTTTATTGTGTTATTGGGTTATGGTCAAATAAGGACTTTAAAAATCATAAAATAGATGAAGGAACTAAATAGATAATTTGAAAGTTCAGTGACATATTAGAAAAAATTTAGAAGTAAAAAAATCAAAACAAACGCAAGTCAGAAAGGTCCAGTTAACCCTACTCTATGAAAACATGAGATAAGGTAGTACGAAAACGAACTGATAAACTACCTGCAGAAGGCGCTGCAAATTGAGGTTCATTTTGGGGAATCTTCGGTCATCGAGCATTTGTTTTTTTAAAGAAAATCCACCTAACAACAGCACAAGATATATGCTTCTATTATTACATACAGAAAAATCCAACAAGATGAAACTCAAATTTTCAGTGAGAGCTTATGGAAAGAATTAAAGTTCAAAGTAATTGATTTTTTTAAAAAAAAAATTTTGAAATCGGAAAATCGAAGCTTCACTCCACTATACCCGGAATAACCATACTCGTCCCTAGGCCAGGCATCGGAAGACATCGAAAGGAATGGAGACACGGGGTGTCTACAAATAAATATCACAGGTGAGTCTCGAACCTGAAACCTTGAGGAGATCACACCTTCAAAATCCAAGTCTTCGACCACTGCGCCATCCCTTGGGGACATTTGTTTTCCTCATTCAAATCTTTGATTCTTTTTTTCCTCGTCCAAATTTCTTATTCTTCCTTTTCCCCATTCAAATTTTTGAGTACCGACCTGATAAATATTAAGCAAGTACACCTCTCGAATATAAAAGTACATATTTTTTGCAGTTTTCATTTTGAGCAGTGGAAGTGAAGAGTAATGAATGGTTAAGTAAGACCCATTTATCCCTGGAAAGGAACAATTGTCTTTCTTACGTATGAAAATGTGTCAAATCTACGTATACATTAAAACTGATTAATTATCGTCTGGTAGACATTTAGGAGGTGTTCGGATGAGGTTTTGGTTGAGGAGTCAGTTTGAGTAGTTAGAAATCGAGAGTTGTAGTCAAAGACTCAAATACTTGGATGTGGTTTTTATGAGGAAGACTTAGAGTTAAAAACTTGTTTGGATGTGGATTTAAAATGAGTAGTTATTTTGAGTGGTTAAAAAACTAATGATTAGAAATGAGTGGTTAAAAATGAGTTATTTTGATTGATTTGGAATAAATTAAGAGAATAAAACATTTAAACTACACATATACGAATAATGTTTATAAAAGCATTTTGAAAATCTCCATCTAAATCCTCCTTACATATGGCAAACAAACACCCCCTTAGTACTCGATTTAAAAGAATAAAACATTTAAACTACACATATTTCATCAAGCCAAATGATTCTATATCTATTTTTTAGAACTCGAGAACACAACTGTACAATCTATGGAACTGATATAGAACATTAAACATATCAGGATCAAGTAAGCTCATCAATGATTCTATATTTATAAGAGCAACGATTTTATGCTCTTACAATCACAACAGTATTCTATTGTATTTGGGGGAGAGGGAAAAAGAAAGAGCTATAAATACCTCTATCCATTTCAAGCTCCAAATTATCCAACTCAATCTCAAGTTTAGTCACAACATCTTGAAGGTGATCCATATGTGTATCAATAATATGAACAACCAGATTTGAGAGGGACGCGGGGACAGGATTATCGGCCTCCTCCGAGTGATTCATTGTCAACAAGAATTCAAGAACATGCTCCCTAATCACAATGCTCCCACCTTCTCTCTGGTCACCTCTAAAGTGAGAGGGGCTCTCTACACTAGGAACCTCCGATAGAAGAGACTGACCAACTGGCGAGAATCCTAATCTCGGAACACGGCCCAACGATACGGTGATGACAGAATGCTCGGTAATTCTAGCAGCAATTCTGAATGTAAAATCACTAGATGCAGGGCCAGGTGAATTGACTCTAAAGACGAGAGCCCCATCGACATGACCACAAAAGGGCCCATTGCTTACAAGGGAGAGAATATCTTGAAGTTTCAAAGGCGGGCAAAGAACATCTATAAGATACTGAGCAGATTGGGCCAGTTTTTGGTTGCTTTTTGGAAGTTCTACATGATACCAACAGAACTCCTTCCCTCTACCCTCAGCAAGATCCCATTCCTTATTATAGTAGTCGCCATTTCCATCAAATATATAAGCTCTCTTCCTCACCATTCCCGGAAAATGTGTACGGGAAAAGCCAGCCTCCCGCAATAGAAGGCGTGCTGATGGTTCCCTCTCCAATTCATCCAAATCTCCATTTGTAATAGGCTCTGAATTAGCAAGCTCCATGTATTTGTTCTGAAACTTCAAACACCACAGATCAGCAACCCCATCATACCAAATTCAAGCAAACTTTTCTAGTTCCCCCCATAAAATTTTTCCAGCACAATTTCTTATAATAAAACAGTAAATCCACTTAGATCTAAACAAAAGAGACATAAAACAATGAAAAAAGCAGCCAAAATCACTTGCCCATATCTTGAATAAAACAAGATTCCACAACCCATACGAACCATTTTAAAAGTAACAAAAGGGAATTGTCCCCAAGTTGCAGCCTCGATGGTTAAGACTTGGGGTTTTCATTTTTCAAGGCATGTTTCCTTGGAGGTCCGAGATTTGAACACCATGAATGTGCTTAATTATAAAATTTCTTATTCTCTCTTGCATCCGAGTCTTGGGATGGGTGCGGGTGGCCAGTTATAGTGGAGCAAAGCTCCGATTTCCGGGGTTCAAAAAAAAAAGTAACAAAAGGGAATCCATGGAATTACAAGTTAAGAAGAACCGCAGATTCAAATCGCAAAATCAATAACCCAGATGAACAAATCAATCAAAATACACAAATGAACCAGAAATCAAACAGAATCACCTCTTAAAAACATAAAAAACAAGACCCACATCAGAAATATCGAGAAAAACCTAACAATCGAAGAGAAAAATTACCAAATTTCAAAATCTACCTTCACGGCCGTGTCAAAGGCCATCCAAACATGAAATCGCAGCGAAACTTCAACAACCCACGTGGGATTTTTCCCTAAAATGATTGACAGAAAGGATTAAACGAGACCTGTTCTTCCAGTTGTCGTCTTTCGACGAAGCTTCCTTCTCATTGCCAAGTTGGGAAGTTTTTAAAACTAATTGAAATCTGAATTGCAGCGCTGTATAAGAATTTTTGCAAACGTTTGTTTTCCAATCACGAACAATTTTTAATGATTTTGTTGATAAGAAGATGAGATTTCAAATCACTTCAAAATCTTTTGTTCAATTGGGACGTGCAATTGAAGGTTTTGGCGAACGGTAATTTTTTTTTGGTACCAGAAAAGAGTAAAAAATAGTTTACGCTCTTTCAAACCCAAGAGGGGAAATTTGTGAAAACGGCTATCAATAACCTAACTAAACGAAGTAGGTTAAATTACAAATTTCATATTTGTAGATTATTTTTTTTTAAGAAATGTATAAAATTAAAATATAATATTTTTGTATCGATAAAATCTTCCTTATATTAGAGGCTATATATATATATATATATATGTATGTATATGGGTTGTTCCTTAAATAAAAAATATATGTACATTGATCGAAAACTATTTATATATATTGATTATAGTTATCACGATTATGTTGACAAATTTTGATCAATCATAAATTGTCACGTCATTATCTTAAATTTAAATTAAATTTTGAGACAACATTTATTAAAATTAAATTAGATTCAAGTTCAATTAATGAACCAAACTAGAAATCCAAGAGATCAAATTTAAAGGTCCAAATCCATAGACAATGTCTAAAGGATAAGACCAAAGAGGCTGAAAGGTCCACCCAGGCCTAAGCCTAGAGTCCATAAAAGCTCTATTAATAGAAAATATCTTCTTCATTTAAGGAGTTTAGAGATTTAAAATTTGAAAGAGAGTAAAACAAGATTGAAGACTCTACACCCATTATGTTTCAAATAGATTGACGAATCAACGATCAATCCAAAGATCAAAAGTAAAAAGTTGATCATCAAATAAGGTCAACAACAGAAACAAAGTCAACATTGAGATAAGCTACAAACCCTTCGATACAAATTCATCTTCAATAACAAATTGCAAAGTCCTTGAGACAAATTCAAGCTCAAGATATTTGTATGCGAGAGAGAAAGAATCAAAACAATAAACTAGAAATGTACCCCTACACTCACATATATTCAAATAAATATAAAATACAAACTCTTTATTAACCCGATTTTGTTTATCAAAATTATTAATGTTAAGTTTGTCTAACCCTACAAATTAAATAATGATTTTTAAAATTACGAAACAAAAATCTACATATTTTTTATCATAAAATATTAAAACATATATTCATTTTGACCTTTTAAAGAGGGAATCTTCATTTAATTCTTAAGTCAACTTGAATGTAAATATTTGTCTACAAACAGCTTTTAAGTGTAAAGATTGAAAATGTTAAATCGTGGGGTTTTTTATTTTATTTTTTAAAATTTTAATTTTATTTTTAAGAATTCGTTTTTTAGCATGTTGATCGAGGTACTTAAGTATTTACTTCGAGTTATACTCAATTTGGCAAAAATGATAAATTGTCAAGTTAATTGTTAAGACAATCTTCTGGTCAAGTTTGCAAACTAAAATATTAATGTGTCAAGCTAATTCATTAATTAAAAATAATTATTTTTCTCAAAGTTAAAATAGTTATTGCGTGCTAAAAAGAGTAGAACTCCCGTATATCATAAGACTCAACTCAATTGGTGGCTAAAAAGAAAAAAAATTGTTCTCTTGATTTTTTTTTGTTCGAGTATAAATTGGAGGGAGGAAGATTACAAATACCGATCCCAATGATCGAATTCGTGACCGTGGAGTGAAAATAGATTAACACCAAATCAGATAAACAATCGTGCTATCAATCCATTCGATAATTATTTGGTTGATATTAATATACAGGATTTCTTCATAGACAACTACCAACAAGATAATGAGCCAAAAACTAACAAATAGTCATACAGATTTATCATGTTTGACAAAAATAAATGTACATGTTGTTTAGTATACTTATTTTTTTCGTTTATCGACCATTATATATAAAATGTTTCAACTTAGGTGTACCTTGACTATTGTTATGGAACCTATCGATTGATTCTTCAAAATTTGTATGTCAACAAAATTCATAAAAAATTAATTCCTATATTGCCTCTTAGCTCCCAGGACCTTTTTAATTAGTCAACTATTTTTTGATGGATTTATCACAATATTTAAGGAGGAGATTCTATCGTGTAACTCATTAGTTACTAGATTTAATTGATAATCTGAAAACTTAAAACTTTAGTTTTATAAATTTGGAGCACTATTAGTCTGTTTCTAAAATGTGGTGGCGTGTTTACAAACTAATATCACAAGCGAGTCTCGAATTCGAGACATTAAGAGGAGTATACATTTGAACTTGATGTCTTTGGCTAACTCCACTATCTTTAAAAGACAAAAGAAAAATTAAAAAATAACTAAATTTAATCGAGTTATGACCACTTTTAACCAATTAAATTAGTATATTATGTGCCATTGAATTAGTTTTTCAAAGTAAAAAATTATTAAAATTGGAAAAAGAAAAATTCAAAATAAAAACCACAATTTAAAAAGGGGAATTACTTCCCTGCACCAAAGTGTACTGCCTAGGTAGCATTTTTATTTTATTTTTTTTATTTTTTATTTTTTGACCGTCCTTCTCTGAGATTTTCTTTTTTAGCAAGTGTACATACGTTTTATTTATTTATTATTTTTTTTTTTTTTTACCTTTTCTCACCTCTCTCAACTTTTTATAATTTTAAATTTTCATTCTATCTTTTCATCTATTATATATATATATATACATATATTTGGCTTTTCTAATTAATTATTTAGTTTAATTTAAATTATTTTTTTTTTTTATTAAACTAAACATTTTTTTGGACAATATTTCTTATTATTTTAGTATTATAGAGCATTGGAAACTAAATTGACAAAAATATTTAATATCACCCTATCAATTCTCACCTCAACATTCAAAAATTTATAAACTTTAATGTTTATTTGTAAATTAGCTATCATTTTAAACATTTTATTTTATATGTTATTTCAATTTTATATATTAGAAGTTAAATTGACAAATAATTCAATATTAGGTACATTCATTTTCCCCTCAACATTCACAAATTTATAAATTTCAAAGTTTATTTTTAAATTTTAACCATCACTCTAAACATTTTACTATACATACTATTTTCAAATTTGGTATCATTATACTCAATTTGATCTAATACAAAAATTGATGTCAAGTTGTCGTAGTCAAACCTATTTAAATGATTAAATAAGTTCGAGATAGCTACTTATTGGCCAAAGTTTTGTCAAGTTTTTGTTGTTGGACCTATTTAAAGTCTGATCAAGCAATATATGTTGTCTAAAATTCTAAACAATAATCTTTTATAACTAATATTAAAATTATAGTTACATGATTGCTTGTTTCCTTTTCAATTATTTTGACATGTTATAAATGTAATGTATAAATTCTTAAATATAAATTTAATAATGAAATTGAAATAACATCTAAAATAATTTATTTGAGATAATGGCAAATTTAACAATAAACATTAAAATTTATAAATTGTTAAATTTTAAGGTAAGAATTGATGTTGGGATATTAAATAGTTTGATTAATTTAATTGATAGTGTTTACAATACTCAAAATAATAAGAAATGTTGTCTAAGAAAATATTTAATTTAATTGTTTTATAAGAAATGTTGTGTAAGAAAATATTTAATTTAATTTTTAAAAAGAATTTAAATTAAACCAATTAAAAAAGCAAAAAAAAGAACCATTATATATGAAATAGATGAAAAGGTAGAATGAAAATTTTAAAGTATAAAAAGTAGAAATGGGTGAAAAAAACTATTAAATATCTCTATATATATATATACATACATATATATATATATAAAAGAGTAAAAGAAAAGGCCTTTGTACTGAGAAGAAGAGTAAAAAAAATCAAAAAATAAAAGGCTACGCACCTCCGGCAGGGGGTGTTTGTTTGACATACTTAAGGTAGTTTTTAGGCTAATGAGTTATATTGAGTTAGTTAAAAATTGATAGTTGTGTAAAAAATTCGTTTGAATGTAATTTTTATATAGAGAACTTATAGTAAAAACTTTGTTTGAATGTAGATATAAAATAAGTAGTTATTTTTAATAGTTAAAAAAAAATGATTAAAAATGAGTGGTTAAAAATAAATTATTTTGATTGATTTGAAAGGAATGATTAAAAATGAGTTATTAGAAATGATTGAGTAGTTATAAATGAATGATTAGAAATGAGAATTATTTTTAAAAGTAAAATTGAAGAAGAGTTGATAAAAATTCGAATGTAGGTTTTCAAAGAAAAATTAATAAATCATAAACCTAACTTCTAGTTAAAAACGTCGAACAAACAGCCCGGCAGGGTTTCCTTGAGACTTTCCTGCCGAGAAATAATTCCCTTTAAAAACACGGAACAAAACAAAAATTAAGAGGGTAAACATGTAATTTC
>JBBMKA010006483.1:0-10235 GCA_037833695.1 Sechiopsis laciniata | reverse complement strand
TATCAATGCTCAAAAGACTGAAATGCCCTCACCCTTTAACATAAATGCAAAACTGCCACCAATTTATCAAAATAACCTCAAATTCCTTTTTTTTTATAACCTTTATCTAATCTTTTAAATACCAAACCTTTGGGTTATTACATTACAAGTCAGCGCATGAACATATAACATATTCTCCAAAACTAAACCATCACTTAAAACATTTTTTTCCTTCTTTTGTAGCCATAGTATTTTTTTAGGCAACCCAACATGTGAGAATATTTCACATAAATTAGAAAACGGTGAAATATTAATAGACATATGATTTGACGAGTCAATGGACAAGTTGTCCAATCACTATCACAAAAGGCAGTTAAACGCATTTCACCCATAGAATGTAACAATACCTTGACCCGGAGTACCCTTCAAGTAGCACAATACTAGTAGAAGCGCATCCTAATGAACTGTGCAAGAGTATGAACTAAATAACTCAAATCTGCTGGGGTTATAGGCAAATAAACAAGACGTCTAACTAAATGACATGTTGGTCTGGGTGTACATAAACTCCTTTTATGCGAGCGAGACGATGATTCTGTTCTATAGGCGTATCAATAGGCTTGCATCCTAGCATGCAAGTGTCAGTTAAAATATTCAAAGTATATTTGCATTGACAAAGAATTATACTTTCCTCATTACGAGCAACATCAATTCCCAAAAAAACACTTCAAAATTCCCAGACCTTTCAAATGGAAACATAATCGAAAATAATCTTTAAATCTTAAAACTTCATCATGAGATGAACCTGTCATAATTAAGTCATCTACATACACAAGAATATGAAGTGATACACTGCCCCAAATTTAGCTAAATAACGAGGAATCATAATAAATTGCGTAAAACCATACACTTGTAATGCTGTAGATAATTTGGATGACTTAATTTTGAGCAAGGTCTGAACCTTTTGATTCTCCATTAACTTTCCACACATATTTATAGTACATGAAATATCAAATTTTAAAAGATCTTCTAACAAATCCTAGATAATATCTAATAAATATTTTAATAAATTATTATAATAAAATCAAATGTTAAACCTATCAAATCCTAGATAGTATCTTAACGATATTTATTCATAACGCCCCCCCCCCCTCAAGTTGAAGCATGTAATACAAATGATCAACTTAAAAACAAAGTCTTGAATGCATGTCGCACACACGAATGCTACATTTGTTGTCAATCCTACCGTCAAACTAAATATATATTGCTAAAACCTAATATTATGATAAAATCTAATACCATTAATGTGCATTCTATATTCTTTTTTGCATTTATCTCACATCTTTATTCCTCATATGTATTTATTGCATTCATTTTAAATTATTAATGTTATAGTCAAACTTTGTATAATTGTGAAATTTATGCCATAAAATCTAATACCATTAATGTGCATTTTATTATTAATGTTATAGTCAAACTTTCGATAAGCTTTTAGTGTGCATTTTCTCTTCATCCTGATTTGATATGTCTTAGATGATACCATATGGTTTGTCTTTATTTTCCTTTCATCTTTTCAATACCCTAAAACCTAATATCATTACTTTCTAAATGTATAATGTTCTAATATTTTCATAATGCACTGTCATTAGACGATAATTTTAGGACAGTATTGTTTGGGTTATGAATGCAATACTCATAATCCATAAAAGGCTCAATATAAGGATGTGTATTATCAAACCGTAAATATAAAATTAAACATCTTGCACAATTCCAAAGTTCACGAGTTTCCATACGATCACAAAAAAAAACATACAACAAACTATACTAACTTTAAAGGTAGGACATTAATTGAAAATTCGGTGGATCAAGAAATGACATATTTCCTTTTTCTTCTTCATTCTTCGTCTTTTTTTTCTTCAGCTAACCCTAGCTTAGACGTGAAAAGAGATCGCATGATCTTTCACTGTCTTTTCTTCCTAGCTGCAATTTTTACATGTTGTGTATGAAAAAATAGTCTATGTCTTTTCAACTCCATAGACAACACATATAAAGTTAGTATATTACAACCAGTATAATTTGTAATATACTAATACACGGTACGGTATAAACAATACTGTATTATACTGCATCAATATACAATAGTGAATTAGATGCATTGCAACTTACACCTACATCCCCGTGTTTGACCTAACATGAGTATATGAATAAATGTACAATATAAAAATTACAATATGACCTCATTTCCGAGTTGGTCAACGCCTTTGCCTTGTTCATTCCCAGCATGCGTTTCTCAATTTCCTCCTTCAATAGCAGCTACAAAAACATATATCATACACCATACTAACCAAAATCATTACCTAATTATCCACAGTTCAATCATCTCACATGTGAATACAGTATATTCATTCCCGAATATTAATGCCACATATTTTTCATACTTTGAAATCATACCGGATAGATACCATGATTGTACATGGTGTTACCATCACTCATTCGGTATACCAACGGTAGTATACAAAAAAGCAGTAAACAAATTTGAAACAAAATCGAAATGAAAAGTTAAAATCCTATCCGACAACCACTATACAGTACATGCATTTAGACTACCGAACTCATAATTCCATAATCCCTCATCTAGTTTAAATCCTATTCAATAACCACTAATACAGTACATGTAACTCCAGAATCCCCTATTTGACAACCACTATACGGTACATGCATTTACTAACCTATTTAGTTTAACACAAAAACTACAATACCCTCTAATTTATTGACGATTATTACAAAATCCCAAAGACTACAACACTCATATCCCCAGAATCCCCTCACTCCCTACTATTGAACACCAGATTGAATGTATTTAAAAAACCCTACAAAATGAACATAACTATAAACCTACCGTATGATAACCTTCAATTCGTCTTTCGCTGTGTTTCCAATTCCGATCATCAATCGCAAGAAAGTTGAAACGTCGTCGAGATTGCGCAACTAGAGGTTTTTTTCTGGAGAAATCACGAAATGACGAAAAATTCAAAAGAAAATAAATGAAAGGACGGTTTCTTTTTTAGTTTTTTTTTATTGTCTTTAATTTTCGTAATAAATGCACACTAATTTAGGAATTTGAGGGTATGGAATGTGGGGAGTTTTTCCAAAATGGTTAATAATTCGAAAACAAAAAAAATTAATCGAGGGTATTATTGTAAATGACAATTTAGGTAATTAATAATGTAATTAACGAAATTCCGTTTTTGCTAATATTTTTCGAGAAACCTATATTTGCAAATACTTTTCATATATGGTCTATTTATGAAAAAAAAACTCTAAAAAAAAAGAGAAAATTATTCTACGGTAAATGAAATAAGACCTTCCATTTTAAAAAAATAAATAAATAAATAAAATAAAGACGACAATATCTCACTTGCGAAATTGACGATGCCAAAAAATTTGGCAGTGGCGATTCTAATTTGGGGAGATGAATAACAAGTTTGAGACTCAAATGGAATTTATGGGGTGATATTTATAGAAGGATTTGAAAGTTTAAAATTCCAATTTTGATAGAACAAAATCCAAATTAAATTTGGAGGTTAGGATCTTGTTAATTCTGAGATTTTTAAACCATATTTTTTATAAATTGTTAGAAATATATTGAGTTTTGATTTTGATCAAGCCCTACCTAATTTATCAAAAAAAAAATTTGTTTCATAATACTAGAAATTGAAGGCCTACACTTTTTCAGAAAAAAAAAAAAAGACCTTGAAAGTTTTGACGAGAATTTAATGACTCATGGCCAATTGATATGGAATATTTGTGAAGATTCATTTAAAATTTAAAATTTTCACTTTTGTTCAAATTTTCTATTTTTCTTTTTTTTTTTTCTTTTTTTTTGAAGTTCTACCATAGAGTTTGAGCATCCCAAATAAAAAAAATGATGCAATTTAAAATTTAAAATTGAAGTAAAATTTTTTTGTTTAGCCAAATATTTGGGAGCAATCAAGTTCTCCCCAATGGAGGTTAAGCAAATTGAACACAACTTTGATTTCTTTGAATTGGATTCAAGATTTAAACTCAAATATTACTCCAAAATTAAGTAGAGCTTGATAAAAATAATTGAGTGTAACCCAAATCTTACCTCAATTCAAACTTGATAAAATTAATTCTATCTAAATTATAGAATTTTAATTTTATCTCAAATATAGGCATGGTTTAAATTTTGCCCATTCAAATGCAAAATTGGGTTGAAATTTTGACATTGTTAAAAGGTCAATTTGGAATTAAGTGGAGCATAAATTCTACTAAATTCCAAACTTTTCACGCCAAATATAAAAAATCATGATTTTGACCAAATTCCAGAATGTGATTGATTGGCATGGAAAAAGTACGTCAAGAAAAATAATCGAAATTATGACCTAAACTTATACACTTCGGTTAAATTGACGTTTCATAGAATTCAAGTCTGAAGCAAGTATAAACAAACTCGTGCTTCGACTGGATACTATAGTTTTCGAGATTCATCCACACATGTTCGTGCATAAACCATGAAAATGAGGTATTTGTTGACTAAGAAATTTCGGTCAATCATAAATTGCCACGTCATTATCACAAATTAAATGGCGAAATTAAATTAAATTTTGAGGACAATATTTTTCAAAACTCAATTAAGTCAAAATTAGTTTATCTTGAATTTGGGTCAAAATAAAAACTAAAACAAGTTAACCAAACCATGAAATCCAAGCCAAAAGGCTAAGCTCAGAGGCCAAGCCCAAGGCCCATTAGGGCCCAAGCCCATGATGCTTAAGAACTCTATAAATAGATGAGTTCACCTCATTTCAAAGGGTGGAAAAAAAAAGAGGAGAGATTTGGAACTCTAGAAAGGGAATTCGCATAAGCTGAAGTCTCTCCAAAGTTCTGAAGATCTAATAGCTTTTCATACGAAGAACGAGCATCCTGTTCTTCAAATCAAAAACATATATTCAGAGAGAACGAATCAGAGGATTAAGTCATAGAGATTGAACCGCTTTCACAAAATCATCTCAAATATCAAGTTCAACTCCACGAATCCAAATTTCTCCAGAAATCAAATTATAATTTCTAGTTTAATTAAAAGTCTCTAATAATAAAATAAGCGATTAGATTATTGTTAAAACTCGTGAATTTATCAACCCACGTCAATAATTTCTAGTTTAATTAAAAGTCTCTAATAATAAAATAAGTGATTAGATTATTGTTAAAACTCGTGAATTCATCAACCCTTAATTTAAGGTGTCTTAACCGATTTTTATAGATTTTTTAAATAAATTAAAAATGGCTTTTATATTTTAAAATATCTTTGATAAAATATTCAAATTAATCTTAAATATCTTAATCTTGTTGTTAATTCACTTATTCTACAACTCCATAGATCATCCCAGGCGTACAATTATCCCATAGATCATCTCATATGATTATCTCCTATATTCTACAACTCCACAATACCAAATTTTCATTTATTTTTATTTTTAAAAAAAGCGGTGAGATTAAATTCATAACTGGCACATCGTCTTTGTTCCAATTTTTACTTGCAGAGAAGCCATGAATATTTAGTGTTTATTGGAGACAATAGTGATAGGGTTGGGTCTTCGTAGAAATAGGAATAATATAAGAGTGTGTTAGCAATTACTTAGGGAGTAAGTTGCAATTACTTGGAGAGTAAATTAGGGTATTTTATTATAAATAGAGAGGGTTAGAGTAGGGTTTAGGCATACAATTATTGAGTGATTATCTTGTAGGGCTCATCGAGAGTATTCTCTTGAGAGGGGAGGTTCCAAGACCTATCAAATCTTGGTTTATCATGTATTCTTTTATCTTTAGATATAATCTAGATCCTGGATCATATCAAATAGGTCGTTCAACAAGTCCCCTCCCCGATTTCGATTTGTTCGCACCGACGGCTCCTGGATCTTATCAAATAGGTCATTCAACAAGTCCCCTCCCCGATTTCGATTTGTTCGCACCGACGGCCTTCGACACCACTGACAACCCAAAGGTCGTTCAACACGTTCTTAAGTGTCGTAAAAATTTATGAGCTCTCTCAAGTGTAAAGGTTCCACGGCTACTCCTATCACAGTTGTATTCAATGACGATTGAGATGAAAAGGACTTGTATTAAAATGAAGTGACAATATTTTTTATGGATCCCCAATATTTCCTTATATCGTCCAACGAGATCTCGAGATACACGAAAATTCTAAAGTTGCTAGCAACAAAGATGAGACTACAAAGACAAGATTATAACTTTTCTCGTGTATCTACACATCATTTTGGCTAAAATCACAGCAATACGTATACGTGTGTACATATAAGAATACGTGTGTACATTGCAAACGTATCAAAGGAGGTTAAATGATGAAGGTGTGGAGGTTAAATGACCAAGGTGTACTTTGAATCGGTAGTGGAATTTTCCAATCTCAAAGGTGTACTGTACGACGCAGGTGAATCATTCTTGATTTTGTGTTGGGACTCTAGAGTATGAATGGAATATTAATGGTTTTGTTAAATAACCCTTCAACTTCATCTTGTCAAATTCAGGTGGCTACACACCCTTAATGGAGCGTTCATCACAATTTTATGGTGTGAGTTAATTCTCTTCAATTTTTTTTCATATAATTTTATACATTATCACAATTTATAACATTAATTTAGGGGATTGTGTACGGTATGAAAACACGGCCACATCAAATTTATAATTTTAAAAAGTAACCACCATTTTTTTTTTTTTTTTTTGAAAACCTTTATTTTAATTCTTAATCATATCGGTCAAAGATATTTTAAGATTTCTGTTTTTATTCTTAAACGTGAAGATATTTTGCATGGGTGGTTACAAAATATCATATTTTCTATTAATTTTAATTTAAAAAATGGGATTAAAAGTGGGGGTATAATTGTCCATAATATTTTACCTAATTAATAATTTATGTTTAATAATTAAAAGGAGACATTTTTTAAAAAATTTAAATAATGTTACCGAATGGATCGGTGACTCAATTGATTATCTAATTTGGTGTTAATCCATAGATTACGGAAGATTTTCAATTGGCCAAAGCCATATTATTCAGGCTGAAGTCCAATTGTATGGAAAAACCTACACGAAATGATCGAATGTGCAGCCCATTCTAAGCCCATATTATGTGGGCCTCTAATTTGATTTATTGTTTAGGAAATTAGTACTGAATGTCTACTTTTAATAAAATAATTAAGTAAATATCTATTTATCTTTTGATTTAAAATGGATGTCCAAAAATAAAACTAGGAGAAAAGATAATTAAAAAGGTCCCCATAATACTCCTGATTCAGTTTTGTTTTTTATATTTAAATAAATTATATTTATAGAATGAATTATCCAAGTCAAACTAGGGACCTCAAATTATGGAGAGAATATCTCCCACATCTTTTGTTTGTTTTTATATATATATATATATATATTTTAGGAAGATTTCCAGATTTCCATCCACATCATGTTTGCTTTTTTAAAAAAAAAAAAAAAAAATCAAAATCAATGATTTCCTAATTTACATCCACAATATTCCAATCGAGACTTTATAAAAATAAAAAATAAACCATATCTCTTCATCTACGATTTTATGCAGCAAAGAACCCTTGATTTTGATCGATTTCTTCATATTCACTCGCAGCGCAACCAAACAGATCACTCAGATTGCTGATAATCGTCTGCAATGAAGTTTCCCCCAGCATTCGTGCAACTATCACGGTCGCATTCAACGGGGTTTGGGATGATAGGGACGTGTACTCAAATTACAAGGTTAGGCTGATCGAGATTGGGTCTCAGATGAAGTTCTCTCAACTGGTAGCGACAGCTTCCATGGAAGCCCTTGGAGTTGATCGGAGTTATGCAATTAGGGACAAAGGGATGCATACTCAAACTACAAGGTTAACATGGTCGAGATTAGGGCTCAGACAACGTTCTCCCAATTGGTAGCAGCCACCATGGCAACCCATGAGATAATCTGGATCTTACAATAAAATCAGAAGGAGGGCAAAGCACATCGAAACAAAAGCGCAAAGGGGATTGGTACTACATTTTTAAATATATACAACATACTCTAATCGATGTGACAGCATATGACGCACAAGTTTATAGATTTACAACACCAACGATATTCAACCTAAACGTATGTCTATATTACAAACAGGAGAGGTTGACATTATCGAATTATCAGGACAATACTCATCTAGTAAAACCAAAATACATATAGAGTAGGTACAGTGGTACATATCAATACATTGACATACGTATTCAGGGTCATCAATTCAAACAACATCAAACAGTTTGCCATTATGGGCAGATTACAAACAACAAGGACCGATAACCTACATATCACATAGCTACAATGGTACATATCAGAGTATTGATATAGATTTATGATTTCAGAGGCTTCAATGGCAATAGGGCAATGGTACATATCAAAGTATTGACATAATTTAAAATCCCAACGTCTTTTTTATTATTTCTTTTCAAATTTTGATCCCAAAAAATCTCTTATTATCAAATATATTTTTCATTATGTTAACTTTTAAATTTGTAAAGATATTCAACACATTTATTTAAATTAAGTGCAATTATATTTAAATAAGTGGTTAAGATTTGGAGTAGAATAGTCCATCAATTTTAAAATAACTAATTAATTAAATTAGGATAATTATACTGAACATTTATTTAAAGTCTAAAAAAGACTAGACATTTTCTTAATTATTTTCTTAAATTTAGATATTTACCTAGTTAACCCTATTGTTTAACCCAAAAAATAATTTCAGTGGTCCATAATTAAAGAAATTATAACGAACCCAATGCCAACAAAGTTTCCATTTTTTTGTACAACAATATATTTGGAGGTTAAAGGATTTTAACCTATAAATTTTTCTGGTCAACGATATCAAGTATTATTGAGTTAAATTCACTTTGACCTAATTTCCTAAAAAATTAATATCCATAAACCAACCTTGGTCGTTATGTGAGTGTGTTTTTTAAAGCAAATATCTTTCTATTTATTTTCTTATTCAATAATATTTAAAAAGGGGAATTTAAACTTGGAATCTCATGGTTATTAAGTCGTGCATAATTATTAGGAAAAACCTTCCCTAAATACGACAAAAATAAACAAAAAAATTAATTGAGAAATTAAAGAAAATAATAAAATGGAGAACACGAGTATTTACGTTGAAAAAGTCTAAAATTCGATAAAATAATCACAGACAAAAAGAACTTCCACTATGTGAAAAATTGTTAGAATCACACAAAACTCTCTCCCTGCTTAAATTGCTTGAATGAGATGCTTTTGAAACCAAAGGTACATGTTCCTTTTATAGTGTTTGAAACTTGCTTTTTTTCGATGGGGGACAATTTTTTTTTTCTTTTTTGATATTCGTAACTGCCGAGTCAGCTTGCGCACACCTCAACTAATGTTACGGGACATATCGCCTGACCCTATAATATTTGGATGTCAAGGAAATCCGTAGGAAATTAATTTCTAGGTAGGTGGTCACCATGGATTGAATCTATTACCTTAAGCACTCCAAGGCCTTCTTTGACTACTTGAGCCACTCCATGTTAGTTTCGATGTGGGATAAATTCACTTTTTTATTTTGCCAAAACTAAACAAATTTCACCTCTGCGAGATATTTAAAGAATTCACATCTTCTACTACAGCATTGTCTCCTCTAACAATTCTAATTTTTAACTCTAAGAATTTTACCTACTCCACCATAAAAAGTAGACCAGTTGAAATCTCTCATTTCAAAAATTATTTTCTTCAATCACATATCGATACAAATAATATCATTGATGCTAGGCTTATTCTGGCACCTTACTCATTTATAATTATACTCTTAACATTTTTCATCATCTAGAAGATTGTTTTTTATGGAATTACCCAACATGCAAGGATTACAATATAGAAGAGATTTCAAAAAAAATAAAAAAACAAACACACATCCTAAACACTTTATTATGAGATTTACAACTATTCAGGGGCTACACAATATTTTTGGTGGCAGCAGTTCCCACTCAAATTGTCTCCATGATTTTGATGGATTGTTATTGGTTGGTGGGTGATTAAAATTTAAGATTTAATTAAAAAATTACGATGGGAAACACACGAATATTTTGTATTGTTGAAACATTCTTGAGACATTCCCTTTTATTTGTTATGTTCTTAGACTTTGCAAATTCAACACAAGAGGTCCGATTTAGAGTTAATTCAATGTTGT
>JBBMKA010006482.1:0-10235 GCA_037833695.1 Sechiopsis laciniata | reverse complement strand
ATATACCGTTAATTTTTAAATGTGATTTTTATATCTCATACTTCAAATTAATTAACATTACAACAAAAATAAAGATACATGGAGTTTAAATCAAGTAATCCAACAAAAATATATTAAGACATTAAAACAAATTAAAGAATAAGTTAATTTTTCTGGTTGGAAGAAAAGTAAACTCAAATAAAAAGAGGAAATTTAAAAATATTTGTACAAAATGTTGAACATAATTCTATTTATAGTCGTAGAGAAAATAAAGATTAGAAGACATTTGAAATTTATTCATTAAAATTAATTAAATATAAATTCATCAACTTAAGAAATAATAATTTTAAAGATAGGTTACCTAAAGTGAATGTGAAAAGTTGTTTAATAATTATTGTTAATTTTATTATATTTTTAAAAATAATATTAATAAGTGTTAAATATTTTTAAATTATATATTATAGATTAAAAACAAAAAGTTGAAACTACGGCAACCTAAACTATCATTTAAAGTATTATGAAGTATTATATTAAGATTTTTTGTTTTTTGAAAAAAATGAAAATAAGTTAATTCCAAATATATAAATATTTTATTAGTTTTTTATTTGCAACAATATTTTTCTTAAATTCAAAAAAAATATTTAAGTGGAGAAATTCAAACTCATTATCTTTTGATTCATGGAACATATAACTACACTCATGTAATTATTATATTTATTTATTTATATAGCTATGTTTTTTTAAGTAAGTCAGAGTTCAAGTCATCAAATCCATAATATTTTAATTCATTATATATATATATATATTATATCATTAAATTATTTTTATTGTTGGTTTATGTATTTCTTTTTTGTTTTTTAGATTACAACAATTGTTTGAACTAAAAAACAAAAAAAGAAATCTAAATATATATGGTTAACGGTTCTTTTGGTTATAACATAATTTTATATTATATTATAATTCAAGTTTACTAATTATAATTAAAATAGTTATTTATATAATTTGAGAATTAAAATGATAGAGGATTTTGTATTGCTAATTTCTTATTGACAATTGATAATTTAATTTAAATTTTTTAATTGATGGATCAACCATTTAACTTGTGATTTCAAGATTTTTTGAAATTGGATTCAATATATTGATTTGGCATATGTGAATTCTTTGTAAATTCAATAAAACACCAACATCTTTAGTTGATAACATCTTGAGTTGATATATGAAAATTGAGAGTCTTTGAGAACTATAAATTGAGTGAAAAATAAAGGGTGAGATACAAAAGTTGTAGAAGAAATGATGAAGAAAATTTATTTTATAGTAAAAATTAGTAGATAAAAAACCTTTGCAATTTTTAAAACTTATCAAATTTAATTAATCCATCATTAATTAGAAGAACCTTTTCATTTATCAATTATGTTAAGGTGAGAATATGAAAGGTGAAATAATTCATGTTAATTAAAATTCTTTTAAACCCTTAACATTTTTTCTGAGTAAAACCATAATTTTTTTTTTTTTTTCAAAAGTAAACCCATAAACGTCCGGTGGGAATGTTGGATGGTTTAAAAATTTATTGTTATTTAATGACAATAAATGAAATGATTAAAACCTTAGAATGGCATCTTTAACTACATGATGTGTATTTAATTACTATTTTTTACAACATGTAGAGGTTTTATAATTCAAATTAAATGTATTTTTTACAACATTTCGTGTGTAGAGGTTTTATAATTCAAGTTAATGTATAAATTAGAATGGTATGTTTATAAATTTAAAGAGTGACTAAAGGGTAAAATTGTCAAAAAAATGATTTTTTCCTTAAGCCACACTTTAAAGTAGTATAATATGATATAATATGATATGATAATTTTATAGGAATCTAATAAATATTTATAGGATAGTTATTATACTGATTTTTAGGATGGAACATGTGATCGTTATGTTGAATTGAAATACTACCAAAGAATGAAACCAACACCCTCACAAACTCTTTCGATATTTGACAATTAATATAACAACATGCATACTTCAATTTAAAAGAACAAAATTAGTTCTAAAACTACATTTAAGAATTATGATATATTATTGGGTAAAATATCATTTTGGTCCTTGAACTATCATGTAAATTTTATTTTGGTCCATGAACTTTGAAAAGTTCAATTTTAGTCCTTCAACTTTCTAAAAAGTTTAAAAATAATCATTAAGTTAGAAAAAAACTTAACCAGAGTTAAAATTGATGAGATGACAAATTAATAATAATAAAATAAATTTATTATCATCTTCTTCCCCCTCTCTCCCACCTCTTTATCGAGACTTGAACTATATTTCAACCAAAATGTATTTTACCTATATTTTTTCACGTACATTAAAATTACCATTACACATTTGTACTATATTTTTTAAATAAGAAATTAATAATTTGAAATGAAAATATTATTAATTATGGTTTATGAATGCGTAGATTGGAATGTTTTACAGATAATGTATTTATTATTATTCAAAATCCTTTAGACTCGTGCAACCTGCCAATGATGGTGTGGCATTCCACAGACCTTTTTGGAAAGAAAAAAAAAACAAATACATGTGATTCATAACTATCCTAAATAGTTTGAATAACACTACACATAACTTAATAAATAATTACGGATTATAAATTCAAAATTTTCATTCTCAAATATTGTATTACATAATAATTAAAAAAAAACTATCCTAAATTAAATTTGAAATTAAAATGGCCATTTGGTTCTTCGATGATATTTAATACAAGACCAAACCTATGATTAATCTGATTTGCCTTTACCTTTTTAGTTTATGAATTAAATTACAATTGGGATTAGAGATTGAACCCACAAACTCTAGTTTATTGGATCATACATAATGATATTAGAGTTCTGTGTCTTTTGGTGCATGTTATTAGAAAAAAAGCTTACTCATTATGTATCTACCGTAAATACAAATTTTA
This sequence comes from Sechiopsis laciniata, assembly GCA_037833695.1. Taxonomy (NCBI): domain Eukaryota; kingdom Viridiplantae; phylum Streptophyta; class Magnoliopsida; order Cucurbitales; family Cucurbitaceae; genus Sechiopsis; species Sechiopsis laciniata. Next base: position 7,300 of record JBBMKA010006482.1, on the reverse strand, counting down.
TAAGATTAAAAATCTAGTCGATAATGTTTTTGTTCGTCATAAAGTCACGAAAGAAATAAAGATTGAATTTGATAATTATCTCAACTGAAGTGTTGAGCAAAAGAAAAAAGCATCTTACATTATTAAGAGAAAAATCTTGAATATATAAATAAAAAATAACTCCATTGATATGAGACATTTTAGATGGTAACAAAAAACAAATACATGAGAGATAATTTCTAAAGTGGACAATATTATATTAATTAATGTAGAGGTTTGTGGATATTCATTGTCCCTAACAAAGTGATATCAGAATCGACTCTTAACTTAGCAATTTTGATGATTGATCAAGACTCTCGATATAGAATAAAGAGAACAAACCTCAAATAATTTGGGGTTCGAAGTGTACTTTGTTTGAAAGAAAAATTTTGGACAGACTTTTTGAGTGATGACAAAAGATAAAGTCATGAGGAGGTGATGATTCTTAAAGTATGCAATATCATATCAATAAAGAGGTTTGTCGATATTCATTATCCATGACAAGAAACATGTACCTAATAAAGGCAAAAACAAGTAATGCGTGTTAAACTAGTTGGTTTATTCACTACAAGAATGAATTAAACTCAAACTACCAGCAAAATCCAAAGCTTGAAAACAAAACAGTTTTCTACATTTACAAAAACATTATAATGGATCAATACATTCGATTACATCGATCCTCGCCTTCCTTCTAAAATTCCATGGAAGATTCAAGGAGAAGTTATAGCTTTACTCAACAAAAGTAGGAGTAAACAGTTAAAAGATGAACACAAGTGGGAAGCAGATTCAAAAGAACAAAAAAGTGTTAGAAACACTGATATTCCAAACAGCAACCAAGCATCTTGGACATTAATGACATTGCCTCTTAAAGCTGCTCACTCTGCCCCCACATAAACAAATCATTACAATAATAAAAACTAAACTCTCTGAAAAAAATGTCAATAAAAACAGCAGCAACAGTGTTCATGAGCTTTACCAACAAGTTTCTGTCAATGGCATTCAATATCTAGACACAACCAGCAGCAATGGCTTCTTTGACATCACTTTTTCCAGAAAGAATCTTCATTTTTTTTCGGTTTTCACTAATGATCAAGGTTACCAACTAATCAGACCATGAAGAGTACTGGGACTTCGATGTATCGATTGTTACGTTTCGATCTCAACTGTGCAGGTGGATGTTTCCTTAACATTACCACCACCAGTGTTTTTTTAATTTCAGAAAGAAAATAATTAGAAGATTAAATAAGGGTAAAGTAAGAGGTTGATCTGCCTTACAAAGCTTCACTGCCTTCTTAACTTGCATCGAATGTGAACCGGAAAAAATGGACCTCCATTCGCTCCATCCCTAACTGGAAACCCGAGCTCCAACTCCGTAGTTGGATTCTGTTACCGAGTATAAAGATTCATTCAGGCTTGTGTTTTGAAGCCTGAGAATATTTATCTCTATTTACAGATTAACAGAGGCATGACATGACTTGTAAATTATATCTATAAGACTCTACTCTATAAGCTTCCTAAAATTATGGAATCACCTTTGAGTATAAACAACTGATCTAAATGCATTCTCCCCATGGTTAGAATTCTGGCTTCCATGTCATGTTACCGAAACTGTCATTGTCGGGCGTTTCCAGTACAGCAATTTTAGCACGGTATGCTGCTAGTGCAATTGCGCTTTTTGCCCTTTCATCCTGAGGGAGCTCACTGGCTTCACTGATGGAACATGATCTCAAGTCGGCAGGGGGAATGAAGCAGTCGATCGACAGGCCTGGGATGTTGAACGCAACCTCTTCGATTGTCCAGGCTTCTTCCATCTTTGTTTTGGTATGACTCATGGCCATCTCGCCAAACCTAAACAGAGTGACCACAGAGCGGCCAGAGTGCGCAATCATGATACCTTCAACGGGTCTGTAATCATCAAGGAACGAATTGATTGTGGTTTCCCAGTATACTGCATCTCCACCATTGGACTGAATGCGAGTCAGATGAGAATCTTCCATGTACACAAGCAATCCTGTTTTTTGGCTGAAGTAGCCAAACAGGACATGCCTTATTACCTCGGCCGGCCCATCGCTTCTTGACTTCAACGTTTGAGGGTCGGCACAGAGCTTGAGAATAAAGCAATCCTCACCGTTGATTTTCTTCTCCCCTATGCATCTTGCATCAGCAAACATCCTGGCTATTGTTCTAGGATCAAGACCCTGCAAAGACACAAGACGTCATATACAAAAGTCAGCAGAGTGAAATGTGGTTAAATCTAAAACTAGAATGAAAAACTTGGGAGCACCAAAATCTCACTTGAAGAGCACGACGCAGAGGTCGAACCGGGCCTTTCGCAGTGTGAGCGCCAAGCCAGGGCGTGTGCCTCCAAACAAGCTTTCCATTGCACCCAGCATGAACTTTACTACCTCCAACTGCGAGCTCAACATACCACATGTCTGGATTCATCTGCCAGAGCACAAATCCACCAGACTCGGCTCGGGTCGAGGGGTTTCTGGTCTTCATCACCTTTGTAGCAGTTTCAAACTCAGCAGCTACCATCCTGACCTTCCCCATTGCATATGCATTTCTGATGGAGTTTTGAAGCTTCTGCCCACCAGAAGCTGCTGTGTATTGTTGCAATATGTACTGAGCAGATGAAGTTTCCTAAAAACAATGAAAAACAAAAATCAGCCCACTTAACCTGCCTCTAGTTCTTCTAACACAAACCAGGTCAGTAAAATCCCATATGCAGAAGAGAACTCAAATGGGTCAATCCCAATTTTACAGAACAAATCATCCACAATCTGTTCATTCTAAAAGAAACATAAACATATCTCAAGATTAGCTAAACTATAGTTCCATTTCTCATTACAAGCCAAGACCAATGTCATTTAACTTCAGAAACCGAGAAGAGGACAAATAAATCCTCCCAAATCAAAGTCCAAAAGCTAAAATTCAGAATCTGTCATGATCTTCACTAACTCCAAAACCCTAAAACAGAAAATCAAACAAGAGAAAAAGCATTAAGAATTCAAAAGGGTTTTTGAGAGACTAACAATGGGGGTATCTTTTATACAGAGATGAGGCAGAGGATCAAAGTTGCTGACATGAACAGGAGCAAGAGGAGCAGCCATAACCCCAAGCAAAAGCCTCAAATCAGACCTCTTATTAGCAATGGAAGGAGTTCTAGAGAGTTGCCCTTTCATCCACTGCCCTAATCCGGAGCTAATCCTCTTCGAATCGCCGATTTCGCCGCCTTCGGGATCGGGACCCTCAACCACCGTCGTAAGAGCAATGAACTGCGGCGGAGCCCCACCATCGCCGCCGTACTGATTCTTCTTTCTTCGCAACAGATTGGAAAACGGCGACCCACTTCTCGCCGGACTTTTAGCCCTAGAACGCGACGGCGAGAGCCCACGAATCACGTCCTGTTTCAGAGCAGAGAAGAAGCTGGGTTTCTTCTCCATTGAAGAACCCAGAACTTAAAATAACAAAATGAATTGGGATTTTCAGGAATTTGTTGAAGAAGATGAAGCCCTAAATGATGAGCAGTGAAGAATTTTACCCAAAATACAATCAAGAAAAGGAAATGAAGAGTTTTAAGGCAATGGTGGTGCAGCTTTCATAGCATGAGGGAGGAAAGAGTGGAGTGTGATTCTAGAGAGCAAAAAAGAAAAGTGAATTGTTTTGTTTTTTTTTCTCTTTCTTTCTGCCATTGGAGCAAGGTGTGGAAAAACAAATACAAATACAAAGACTTTTCTTTTTCTTTATAAAAAGAAAATGAATAACTAATTCCATTTCCCATATCTATTTCATTACTATAATGGAAAATATATTTATAATAAATGTTCTAACTTTGACTATTTTTCTGCCAACCATACAATAATTTTTATATTCACAATTAATGTATTACGACTGTGAATATTCTAACCAAAAAAAGAGAGAATAAACAAGAGGGTAAAACATCTCTGGTTAGAGTTTTGATTTGGATCTACGAATCGAAACTAGAGTAAACAAAAATTGAAAACCTAAAAACACAAGGCAATAGGCCAATAAATTTTCATCAACACCATAATTGTTGATTGTAAAAATGTTAAAATTAATCTTACAATCATATAACTTACTAAAAAACATGAATCCGCGAACTCAACGATAGAATATGGAAATATTGAGTCCGAGGGGGATTGAAGCTTCCCTAGAAAAGTAAATCCATCCACCACTAGAATATCATGTCCCTTGTCAATAAGTTACTTCTCTTGTGGCCTCTTTTATCTATTTTTAAGTATGTATCACTATTTATATGGAACTATAATCATATGATGTTTGAAGTCAATAATTATAATAATATTATTATTATTAAATCCATTAAAATTCATGATCTAAAAATCGTTTTAAAATGTCCTATTTGGTTCAAGAAATTATTGAAAAAAATGTGATAATATGACTAATAGTTTTAGCTACTAAATTATACAGATTGACACAAGAACTATGGTTTATATTAAATAATTATTATAATAACAATAACAATAATCGAATAATTATTAAATTGTTAATATTTGATTACCTCACAATGGAAAGACAGAGAGATCATTTTGCATTTATAAGATAGAAGATTTACTCCTCTTGCCTTTAATTAGTTTTGACATGGATGGAAAATGTACAAAATATTTAATCTCTTACTTTTTTTTCTTTTTGAAAGAAAAATATATTAATCAAGAAACACCAACATAATCCATCTCCAAAATAGAGCCAATGTCAGTAGGGAGATTCTCCCTAAAAAAACATGCTCACTTTCAATAGCTAGAGTAGAAGCAAACCAACAAAAAGAATCAGCCCAGGCAACCTTGTCCAGAGAATCCGAAACAATATTATGCAGCCTATTACAATGAAAGAAATCCATACTGCCAAGAGAATTAGCTATTCACCTAATATCAACCACAAGGTTGTGAAATTCCGAAATATCTGAGGAGAAACCATCAATCACATGTATAACCTGTAACGCATCCGACTCCATCAAAATTGGAGGAAGAAAAGACCTTTGAACCTTAGACAGCTGCTTGAGCCCTTCTTTTACAGACAAACCTTCCAAGACTTTGACCGAAGAAGACGTGCAGTTATGCTTCCAACCCAGCAATTTGACGTGACCTCTCCAATCACGAACCACCCAATTGATACTGTCCCTTTTCGAGCCCTCTCTCTTACTATTATTATTAGGAATTAGACTCATTCAATAACTTTTTCTTACTTTACTCCTAGTCAATTTTCATAATTATAAGATGAAACTACGTTTTTTTGTTTTCCCATGTTGTTAAACATGATCATGTTTTGAAACAAGTAAGGCCATACTTTTAAGAATAGGTTCACTTTTTAGGAACAAGAATAAGAGAATGAGAATCATTATTTTATTGTTTAACCAGAAGTCATGAGTAATTCTTCACTATTGGCTTTATTATTATTATTATTATTATTTTGGAGAAAATGGATTTTCATTAAAGAAAAAAAAAAAAAAAAGTTATTCTGATTCCTTACTCTTTTACTATTTACCCTTATTTTAAAGTATAAATTAAACAAGATCATAAATTCTATATAAAAAGATATTATTGTTTCAATTAAGATAGAATCAAATATTGTTTTTAAGATAAAATTAGTGATGGACAAATTGAATTTGATTACAATTAATTAACTAAACCAACAAACACGTCATCAATCATTTTTTTTATAACTATATATAGATGGTATAACTACTTTCAAATAAATAAGAGTTAATGACCATGATGTTGAACTGCACACTAAACAACGAAACCAACGAACCACCAATCTTTTGCATTAATTTAAAATACTTATTTAAATGAGTACTCTTTGGAAGTATACTTTAATTATAAGGACAAAGGTAAAAATCACTACAAATAAATTATTGGTTTTACATTTTCTTTAACCAATGGTTTTATATTTTCTTTAACCAATGGTTGTACATTCTCTTTAGTACATTGTAATCAAACTAAAAACACTCTATGTAGTATGTTATGTACTTTGAAATTCTTTCCAAAGTACTCAGTTACAAACACAGAAAAATTGAAGTGAAAAGGACTTTTACTTTTTTCCATCATACCTCACATCCAAGCAACAAAATCAACCCACAATTAGGCCACCACACATTAGAGATCAGAGTTGGTTTGAAATTTGGATTGAAAAATACTCTTCATGTCCACAACACATTAGAGATTGGAATTAGTTTTAAATTAGCATTCTCTTCTTCATTGCTCTATTCCCTTTCATTTTTCTTTGCTCTATTTTTTATTTGCTCAAAAAAAAAACGAAAAATGTGATTTTAATTAGTCAATCGAAAAGTTACTCACAAACTAGTTATAATATTAAGTCATTCAATTTTATATTAGTGGAGCAAACCTCTAAATTCTCGAGTCAACATCAGACGAAAAAAAAAAAGATAAATTAAGTTGTTGAACTTAAAATAGTTTTGAGTATATACTTAACTTTCAATATTATATCCAAACTTTAAAAAAAAAGTTTGAAAAGTCGTTGAGCTATCAATTTCCAAGAGGTTTTTAAATTTGGAGGAAATCGAGGTTTGATCTTAAAATCAACCGACAATAATAGAAGTACTTCATGAATCTTGTTAAATATAAGGTCTCTCCATAATTATTTTAGTATGAGATTCTCAATACATCCATTAAAAGATGGTGCATCTTTAGTTTCGTCGTTCTTGAAGTTAGATCTCAACTTCGGGATAAAATAATTGTTTGACTTTCTCGAGCTTTATTACCATACTTAATCCAACATGTAGTTTTCATCTCAAATTCAAATGGAAATAAAAGAAGTAGTACATTGATCTTATAAATGGTGAGACCATCACTTAAATTTTCAACAAGGACCAATTAAATGCAATATTCAAAATTCAATACTTAAAATTCAACAACCTTACCTCTAACTTTTAGATCAAAAGTATCATATCCTAATCAATTGAATTATATTCTAGTTTGCACATGTTTTCAATAATCTATTAAACACGATAATGAGAATTCAAGAACATGTATAAAACATAATGCCAAAAGTTCTAAGACCGAACTTATAATTTATCTTGATTTAAAAAAAAAAAGAAAAACTTATAGAGATTGATTGGATTTAGGGGTTGGGAGAGGAGGAGAGGAAATTATCCAATCTCATATTTATTTTTTTGTATATAAAAATCTCTATCGAACTCTTTCTCACATCTCATCAAACATATTTAATCCTATCAAATTTCAAATCAAACTTTATTACAATAAAAATTAATATAAAATAAAAA
>JBBMKA010006481.1:0-10235 GCA_037833695.1 Sechiopsis laciniata | reverse complement strand
TATATATATATATTAAGTGTTGAATAAATTTAAATGTTAATTTTATTAGTGATTATTAAATTAAGAAGTTAGTAGAAAATGAAAAGTCAAAAGCCTTGTAGTTGAAAACCAAGAGTTATGAAGTTGTAAGGCCAAAAGTCTTGATAGATGAAAGGTTAAAAGTCTTAGTAGATGGAAGATCTAGAGTCTTGTAATAGGCCTATAAATAGATTGTTCTTTCCATTGTGAAAGATAGAGCAAGAGAAAGATAGAGAGCAAGTAGAGAAAGAAGTAGAGAAAAAAAAAAAATAATAAATAAATAAGTGATTTTTAGAGAAAATCTGTGTGTCTTGTCTCTCCAATCACAGAAGCGAAAGCTAGCGCGATTATTCTTTTCGCATTTTTTTATTTTTACAAATTGGTATCAAAGCCAATGGCGAACGTGGAGGGTCAAATGCCGCTGTCACGATTAAAGAAGGCAAATTACGAGGATTAAAGCTTTCCGATTAAAGCTCTTCTCGGCTCTCATGATGCATGGGAGGTGGTCGAAGAACCAGAAAATACCATGAATTATACAGAAAATCAAACCAGGGAGTTGAAAGAGATGCATTCAAAGGATAAAATGTCGGTATATTTTTTATTTTGAGTCGTTGATGAGTCAGGCTTTAACAATATTGCCATTGCAACTACTTCAAAAAAACGTGGGATATTTTAGAAAGGAGCCGACCGAGTCAAGCAAGTGCGTCTCTAAATTCTTTGTGGCGAGTTAGAGAGCATGAAGATGAAGGAGTCAGAAAGCGTATCTGACTACATCACGCGTGTAAAGACGGTGGTGAACCAACTCAATCGCAATGGAGAAAAGCTAACCGATGTGTGAGTTGTAGAAAAGATTTTAAAATTGTTAACCAACAATTTTGAGAATGTTGTGGGCACGATAGAAGATTCAAAGAACCTTGTGACACTCAAGTTCAACTAGCTCGCCGGTTCTTTCGAGACACACAAGCAACTTAAGAACAAAAAGAAGGAGGAAACGCTCGAGCAAGCGCTTCAAACCAAGGCGTCAATAAAAGATGAAAAGGTACTTTATTCTAAAAACATTAAGGGTAGAGGTCGTGGAAATGGTCACCGTGGTTAAAGCGATAGTCATAAAGCATACAATAACGAGAAGGGACAGTCGAGCCAAGCAAATTGACGTGGAAGAGGACGCGCTCGAGGAAGAGGCAGTCGATCGAATTATTCTAATATCGAGCGCTACTTTAACAATTTTAAAATGCTATACAACTGTTATCGAGCGCTCGATATTAGAATAATTCGATATTAGAATAATTCGAGCGCTCGAGGAAGAGGCAGTCGATCGAATTATTCTAATATCGAATTTTTTGGAGTTGTAATCTTCAAAAGGTTGGTTATTTTTGGAATTATTCTAATATCGAAGAGGCAGTCGATCGAATTATTCTAATATGGTCACTATGCGAGTGATTACAACTCCAAAAAATGCTATAATTGTTGTAAAGTGGGGTATTTTAAAAAATATTGCCGAGCAGGTAAAAGGGTTGAAAAATAACCAACCTTTTGAAGACGAAGCGAATGAAGATCTTCTCTTGATGGCGCATAATGAAGTCAGCATCAACAATGAGTACACTTTGTTGCTTCTAGCCTCAGAGGTAAGTAACCATATGTGTGGTCACGAGTATCTATTCAAAGAAATGCGAAGCATTGAAAATGGTCATGTGTCTTTTGGAGACGCTTCAAAAGTGGAGGTCAAAGGTCAAGGTACGATTTATTACATGCAGACGGATGGCTTAATAGGGTCAATCCAAGATGTTTATTATGTATCAGACCTCCAAACAAATATTTTAAGTTTGGGGCAACTCATAGAGAAAGGTTACTCAATATTTTTTAAAGTTCAGTTATTACACTTGAAGGACAAACAAGACCGCTTGGTAGCTCGAGTTGAAATGAGAAGAAATCGGATGTGATGTAGAAGACAAGGCATCTTTAGCATCTTCGTTTTGGGCACCTACATCATGGTGACCTAAAAGAGTTAGCTAAGAAGGATATGATACATAGGCCACCCAAGATGGACTATAAGGAAAATTTTTGTGAAGAATGCGGGCTTAGCAAGCACATGAGAACCTCGTTTTAGAAGAAACTGAAATGTCGCGCTAAGCAACAGCTCGAGATGTTTCATACTGACATATGTGGACCAATTACCCTTGAATCCTTCAACGGTAAAAGGCATTTTATTTCCTTTATAGATGGCTTCTCACAAAAAACTTAGATTTATTTTTTGAAACAAAAATCAGAGGCATTCGAGGAATTTAAAAAATTCAGAGTGATGGTAGAGAAGGAAACTAGTAGACACATCAAAGCTGTATGATCTGATAGAGGTAGTGAATATACTTCGACGGCTTTCATGGAGTATTATAAGGAGTAAGGCATAAGGCGATTTCTAACCGCACTATACACTCCTCAATAAAATGGTGTGGCTGAGAGGAAAAATCAAACCATTCTTGACATGGTTCGAGCAATGCTCAAGAGAAAAAATATGCCAAAGAAATTTTAGACGGAAGCCGTACAATGTGCCATCTATGTGCAAAATAGATGTCCACATGCAAAGCTAGATGATCAAACACCGCAAGAGGCATGGAGTGGACAGAAGTAGACTGTTTTGCATTTCAAAGTATTTGGTAGTGTGGCATATGCACGCGTACCAGATCAACGAAGAACGAAGCTTGAAGATAAAAGCAAAATTTACATTTTTATTGGGTATGATGAGAAAATAAAAGGGTACAAGGTTCTTGACCCAACAAGCAAGAAGGTAATGGTGAGTTACAATGTGTGAGTAAACGAAGAAAGTGAATGGGACTGGATTGTTTTGATAGGAGTTAGCATCAAAGTTGGAGAATCACCAGAGTTGGAGAATCACCAGTCGTTGCATCAACAAGTATACCAATAGATTCTAAAACTATTGATGATGAAGATGAACCGCAACAACCTAAAATGTAAAGTTTGCAAGAATTGTATGATGCGACAAATGAGGTACATCTTGTATGTCTTTTGGAAGATGCTAAAATTATTAGCTTTGAAGAAGCGGTGCGAGACAACAAGTGAAAAAACTGCCATGGATGAGGAGATTAATGTGATTGAGCGTAATAATACATGGAAGCCAATAGAATTACTGGAAGGAAGTCAGCTCATTGGTGTGAAGTGGGCGTTCAAGAAAAAAATGAATGCACAAAGTAAGATAGAATAGGACAAGGCACGATTTGTTGCGAAGGGATACAAGAAAAAGTAGAAATTGACTATGATGAAGTTTTTGCTCCCATTGCAAGAATGGAGACAATTCGATTACTTAGTTTCCAAACGGCTCAATTCAAATGGCTGATTTTTCAAATGGATGTCAAGATGGCATTCTTGAACAGTGTGCTTGAAGAAGAAGTTTATATCAAACAACCACCTGGATACTTGAAAATTGAAGAAGAGAAAAATGTGATAAAATTGAAGAAAGTGATTTACGGGTTGAAGCAAGCACCACGAGCAGGGAATACTCGCATCGATACATATTTTAAGAACAACGGGTACAAGCAATGTCCCTACGAGCGTGCACTTTACACAAAGCAAAGTAGAGGTAATGTGATATTTGTTGCTCTTTATGTCGATGACCTTATTTTTTTGGGTAATAGTGAGGCGATGATATAAGAATTTAAGGACACAATGACACGAGAATTTGAGATGACCGATTTGGGCTTCTTGAAGTTTTTCCTCGATTTGGAGGTTAAACAAGGAAAGGCTGGCATTTTTGTATCACAAGAGAAATATGCAAAAGAGATTTTGAAGAAGTACAAGATGGCAAATTGCAATCCGATATCAATACCAATGGAAGCAGGTACAAAACTCTCGAAGTTTGATGGAGGAGAACGTGTAGATGCCAGTAGATATTGGAGTTTGGTGGGAAGCCTTCGCTATCTCAAACGTACAAGGCCTGATCTTTCATTAAACATTGGCATTATTAGACGGTTTATGAAAGAGTCAATTTATTCACATTGGAAGGCATTGAAGCGAGTTCTACAATACATCCAAGGTGCGGTATCATATAGGATGTTATATTCGAAAGCAGAATATTACAATTTTGTTAGTTATTCTAACAACGATTGGTGCAAAGACATAGACGATCGAAAAAGTACATCAGAATATGCATTCTCTATGGACAACACCGCATTTACTTGGCCTTTAAAGAAACAATAGATCATGACACTTTTGACATGCGAAGCGAAATATATTGCAGCTTCTTGGTGTGTATGTCATATGATATGGCTCAAAAATTTATTGAGCAAGATGGAGCTAAAGCAACTAGGTGCAACCGTGATTCAATTCAAGTTGACAACAAATCAGCAATTGAGTTAGTAAAAAATCCAGAGAACCATAAAAGAAGCAAACACATTGATGTTCGCTTTCATTTATCCGAGATCATGTGAAGAAATTAAGCGTGGAATTTCTGCATGTGGCGAGTCAAGATCAAGTTGCGGATATTTTCACAAAACCGTTACCGAAAGTTCTGTTCGATAAATTCAAAAAGATGGTTGGCATGGCAGTTGGAAGAAGAATTTAAGTTTATGTTGGAGTTTTGTTGAATAAACTTTAATGTTAATTTTATTAGTGAATATTAATTAGGAAGTTAGTAGAAAATGAAAGGCTAAAAGCCTTATAATTGAAAAGCCAAGAGTTATGAAGTTATAAGGCCAAAAGTTTAGGTAGATGAAGGGCTAAAAGTCTTAGTAGATGGAAGGTCAAGAGTCTAGTAATAGGCCTATAAATAGATTGTTCTTTTCATTGTGAAAGATAGAGCAAGAGAAAGATAGAGAGCACTTAGAGAAAGAATAGAAAGAAGTAGAGAAGTAAAGAAAAGTAGTTTTTAGAGAAAATCTGTGTGTTTTGTCTCTCCGAACACGGAAGCGAAAGCTAACACAATTGTTCTATTCGCATTTTTTTTATTTTTAAATTAAGAGAGCTCATTAGTGTTAAACATGGATTAGTTGAGTATTAATTAGTTCTCTACCACTGATAGATTGTTGGTTAGTTTTTATTTATGTTTTAATAGTGAGCCTTATATAAAGCCACTGGCATTGTACTGTGCAATTCATTGAATGAGAAAGAATTTCTTCTATAACCTCTCTCCTGCTGATTTTCACATGTGTTTCCTAAGTCATTTAATGGTATCAAAGCTTTAATAGGTCTAAACACTTTTTTTCTTTCTCGTTACAATGGAGTTCTCCACTGAGAGAAGTTCCTCTAACCTAATTGATGCAACACAGTCTACGAAGATTGTGAACCTGAGCATCAAGATCAATAATTGTGAAGTTAGATGAAGAAAACTTCCTACTCTAGAAGTTGAAGTTTTGACATCATTAAGAGGCCATGGCTTACTCAAATACAGGTATAAAGATATGAATGTTCCTTCTAAATTCATTTCTAGTGAAAATTTGCCAAACATTGTAGATGGCAATCGTGAAGAGGAGATAAAGAATCTGTCGTATGAACATTGAATGCTTCAGGACAGTCTGATTATTGTGTCTATTGAGATCAATAATGAACTGTCTTCTCTCAGAAATGCTTGACTGCAAGAATACAAAAGAGGTATAGGCTATGCTTATAGCTCGATTTTCTTCTCGCATTATAGCTAAGGTTATGGATCTTAAGAAAAAATTAGATACAATGAAGTAAGGTAGACTGAAACCTTGAAGAATATTTGAGAAAGATTAAAAATCTTATTGATTATTTACCGATTGCGGGGGGAAAAGTATCACTAGAGGAACACATTTTTTGTTGAAGAATGATTCAAAGTTATTGTTATTTGTTCCTTAATTGGCTGATAGTTAGTTCCTTTATTTTTCTGGTTTTTTAGTCAAATAAGTTGTGAAGAGAGTGGCAAAAATATCTCAAGTTTGTTAAGTTATTTTTAGATTTCATTTGCTTTGTAAATGCCTATTTAAAGGTATGTTATTTCCTTTTACTTGCAATGAGAATAATTATCACAATCAATTAGTTTTCCATCTTTTTTTTGTTCTGTTGCTCCAACAAAAGTCGTATCTGAGCAGGGTTCAATTGTCAGCGGGTATATACTATGGCAACAAACAGCAATGTTATGAGTATTTCTCAACCAAAAATTCCCATCTTCAAAGGTGATTGCAATGAATTTTGAAGCATCAAAATGAAGACCTTGTTCAGGTCTCAAGAGTTGTGGGATTTAGTTGAGAATGGGTATCCCGATCCAGACGAGGAGGTAAAACTGAGGGAGAACAAAAAAAAGGATTTAAAAGCATTATTCTTCATTCAACAAGCAGTTCATGAGACAATTTTTTCAAAAATTGCAGCTTCTACAACAGCAAAATGAGCTTGGACAACTTTGCAGATAGCGTTCCAAGGAACATCCAAAGTAATAATGGTAAAATTACAAACTCTTCGTCATGATTTTAAGAATTTTCAAATGCATAAGGGAGAATCAGTGCAAGATTATTTCTCTAGAGTGGGTGTCATTGTTAATCAAATGAGATCATACGGAGAAGAAATTTCTGATAAAACTGTTGTTGTAAAAGTGTTATAGAGTTTGAGTTCAAAGTTTGACTATGTAGTTTCAGCCATTGAAGAGTCGAAAGACTTGGCTACCTATTCATTTGATGAATTGATGGGATCACTCTTATCTCATGAAGAAAGATTTAAAAAATATGAAGAAAAGCATGAAGAAAAAGCCTTTCACATGGGGGAGGCATTCAATACAAATGAGAGAGTATTTTTTGCTAGCAGAGGCAGTGGTAGAAGAGGATTTCAAGGAAGAGGTGGTCAAGGCAGATGATGTAGTAATGAGTACTTCAATAAATTCCAAATGGAACAGCAAAGAAATAGATGTGGTATTCAATGTTACCACTGTGGAAGCTTTGGGCATGTTAAAGCCGATTATTGAAAAAGGGATCAACAAGCTAGTTATGCAGAACAAACTAGTTATGCAGAGCAGCAACAGCAGGAGGAGCTGAAGCTCTTCATGGCATATCAGGAAGAGGTAAATACTTCCAACAACATCTGGTTTTTGGACAGTGGGTGCTCTAATCACATGACCAAAATAAAATTTTGTTCAAAGAACTGATGAGTCTTACAAAATGAAGGTGAAACTTGGATGACAATCAAGTGCAAGTAAAAAGAAAAGGAACAATGGCTGTCAACAATGGTCATGGTGTTTTACTCATACGGAGAGTAACTAAAAGAGGGTACCTTAGACTAACACAAAGCTTTTGTATAAAGTTTATTTTATTCCCACTCTAACTCAAAATTTATTAAGTGTTGGGCAACTTATGGCTAGTGGGTATTCCATCTTTTTTTATGATGGCTCATGTGTGATTAGAGATTAAAAAAAAAATCAAACCAGGTCATTGTTGACGTTCGCATGACACCAAATAAACTATTCCCACTTGAAATTTCTAGTGTAGAAAGTCATGCACTTATAGCTAAGGAAGCTAGTGAGTCTAGATTGTGGCATTTACGGTATGGGCATTTACATATAAAAGGACTAGCATTGTTGAGTCAAAAGGAAATGGTTTTTGGGCTGCCAAAAATTGAGTAAATAGAATTTTGTGAATGGTGCACTTATGGGAAACAATGTAAAAAACCATTTACTACAGGAAAATCTAGAAGGGCGTCTAATTGTCTTGAGATTGTACATGCTGACTTATGTGGTCCTATGCAAACAAAGTTGTTTGGTGGGAGTAGCTATTTTTTGCTATTTACAGATGATTTTACTCGCATGAGCTGGGTGTACTTTCTACAAAGAAAATCGGAGACATTTGAGGCCTTCAAGAAGTTCAAGGCACTTGTTGAAAATCAAAGTGGCCTTAGCTTAAAAACTCTTCAAAGTGATAGGGGAGGAGAATTCTTGTCTGGTGATTTTATTCAATTTTGTGAAGAACATGGAGTACATAGAGAATTAACAGCTTCATACACACTAGAGCAAAATGGTGTTGCTGAACGAAAAAACCGAACTGTTGTTGAAATGGTAAGAAGTTTGTTGAAGGGAAAAGAATTGTCAAATGATTTCTGGGCAGAAGGAGTAGCTACTGCTATTCAGTTGTTGAATTTATCACCAACAAAGGCTGTACAAAACCAGACTCCGTACGAGGCGTGGAATGAGAGGAAACCTTGGGTAAGCCATTTGAAAGTCTTTGGTTGTATTGCCTATGTCTTGGTTAACTCACTGAATCGTAGCAAACTTGATGGAAAATCATTAAAATGTATTTTTATTGGTTGTTATTCACAATCAAAAGCTTATAGATTGTATAACCCAGTTAGTGACAAAGTGATTATAATCAGGAATGTAGTTTTCAACGAAGATGAAAGCTGAAATTGGAAAGAAAGTTCTGAAGCTTTACAAAGTGAAGTGCAGCCACCTATTTTTGTAAGTTCATCAAACTTATCTCCTTCAACTTCACCAAGTTCGAGTTCAAGCAACAAAAGTTCAACTTCACACTTCTCCAAGAAAACAAAAATCTTTGAGGGAAATTTACGAGACAACACAAGCATTATTTGTAGTTGATCCAATGACCTTTAGTGAAGCAGTAGACAGAAAAGAATGGTTAGATGATATGAAAGAAGAAATTGCAGCAATGGAGAAAAATAATACATGGTACTTACAGACTTGCCTGATGGTAAGAATGCAATCAGTTTGAAATAGGTATTTAAAACGAAGTATCGTTTAGATGGAAGTATTGAGAAGCACAAAGCTCGGTTGATAGCGAAAGGATACGCACAGCAGCAAGGCCTTGATTTCGAAGAGACATTTTCTCCAGTTGCTCGTTTTGAGATAGTTAGAGTTGTTTTAGCTTTAGCTGCACAAATGTAGCTGCCTGTGTTTCAATTTGATGTTAAATTGGCTTTTCTAAATGGAGAGTTGCAAGAAGAGGTGTATATTCTACAGCCTGAAGGATTCACGATCAAAGGCAAAGAAGAAAAAGTATACAAGCTGCAAAAAGCTCTTTATGGACTGAAATAGGCTCCAAGATCATGGTACAAAAAGATAGATTCTTACTTTCTTGAAAATGGTTTCGAGAGAAGTAAGAATGAGCCGAATTTGTACATGAAAAAGGAAGGAAAAAATGATTTTCTTTTCCTTTGCCTTTATGTGGATGATATGATATATATGGGTTCATCCTCTATTTTTATTGATGAATTTAGATGTTGCATGAGGAAGAAGTTTGATATAACTGATCTGGGTCTTCTACATTACTTTTTTTTATTAGAAGTAATTCAAGCGGATGATGGGATCTTTGTCTCATAAAGGAATTATGCTCTGGATTTACTTAAAAGGTTCAATATGATGAACTGCAACATTGGTGCTACTCCTATGAATTTAAATGAAAAGTTGCAAGTTGATGATTGTACTGAACTTGCTGATACAACACAATTTAGGAGTCTTGTAGGTGGTTTGATTTACTTGACACATACACTGCCTGATATTGCTTTTTCAATAGGAGTTATTTCTAGATTTATGCACTATCCAACAAAGCATCATCATGGAGCATCGAAAAGAGTACTTCGCTACATTGTTGGAACAAGTGATTTTGGGTTGTGGTATGGACGAGTTTCAAAGTTTGACTTGAATGGATACACTGATAGCTTGGGCTGGTTATTTTCATGATAGAAGAAGCACCTCTGGTTACTCTATTAATCTTGGGTTAGGTGCTATCTGCTGGAGTTCGAAGGAGCAAGCAACCATAGCATTATCTTCCTCTGAAGCTGAATATGCTGCTGCAACTTCAGCATCATGTCAAACGGTGTGGCTGAGGCATTTACTTGTAGATTTTGGGCAAGAACAGAAAGGAGCAACTATGATATGGTGTGATAACAAACCCGTAATTGCAATGAGCGAGAATCCAGCATTTCATAGGCGAACAAAGCACATCGATATTCGAAATCATTTCATTCGTGAGCTGGTAGATGAAAGTCAAGTTCAGCTGAAGTATTGCAACACCAATGAACAAGTTGCAGACATCTTTACGAAGTCACTTCCTTGTGAAAAACATGAGTACTTTAGAGCTCAACTTGGAGTGTGCAACTTTAAATCAAGGGAGGCTGTTGAAGAATGATTCAAAATTACTACTATTTGTTCCTTAATTGGCTGATAGTTAGTTCCTTTATTTTTCTGGTTTTTTAGTCAAATAAGTTGTGAAGAGAGTGGCAAAAATATCTCAAGTTTGTTAAGTTATTTTTAG
>JBBMKA010006480.1:0-10236 GCA_037833695.1 Sechiopsis laciniata | reverse complement strand
GTGGAGAATGACTTGTAAACTTATCACTTGACTATGATTGACTGCGTATACTTGCGTATTAATCTGTTGAATGCTTGTAGCATTGTGTGTTTGTTGTGTAAAACGACCAGATTATTACTTATTTAATTAGGCAGCATCAACACGATCAATACACACAAAAAAGGGGTTAAAATGTACGTATGAAAAAGTACCATAAAAAGAAGATAAAAACATCAAAGGAGAAAAAAAGGAGAGAAATTTATCTTAAACAATGTTCATGACCAAATTCAAACCACTGCACTTCCAAATTCTTGAGGGGTCAAACTCGGCTACGTCACCTCGTGTTTATATTATTATAATGGAATTTTATTTATTATATACTTAAAAAAAAATTGAGCTACATTACGATGCGAAATTCAATTTTTTTTTTTTTTTTTTTGGGCCCTTCATAGGTCCGCCCCTAAGGATGAATAATTTAATAACGAATATGTAAGGTTTGAATTCTACTTCCATTAATATTGTTAAATATTAAAAAATAATCATAGGTTTAGAAATTGGCTGTTGAGTTGATTAATTGTGGTTTTCTCCGATGTCTAGTCTAGAGACAGACATGGTTACCCTTGTTTTAAAAAAAAAAAAAATTGTGGTTAAGGAAGTCTTTTTTGTAGTTCAACAATTCTAATAGTGAAATGGAATTTATGATATCTTGATCATATTAAAGTAGGTTTAATATAAGTGATATATTTTATTGACTAGAATTATAGTCCAAGTTAGTTTTTGTTCTATTTTGTTTGTTTGATTAATGAAAATTTGTTTTTCAAAAAAAAAAAAAAAAGTTAGCATGTTCGAATTTACGACCTTCATATATTATTATCATATTAAAAAAAAATCTAACATATTCAAAAGCATATTTTAATTTGAGATTAGAAGTTCAAGAGTAGTATAATATATTTAGAATCAAATTATTACATTCACACTCTCTCTTCAAATATTGTTCAACTAACAAGATTTGAGCTCAAGATCAAATGATACTCTCTCTTCAAATATTGTTCAACTAACAAGATTTGAGCTCAAGATCAAATGATCACAATTTAAAATATTTCATCGACTAAAAAATAAAATGTTATAAAAAAGTGTAATCTAAAACATAATTTCTTGTTAAATTATGAGTTTAAGTCTGAAAATCATAAGAAATTAATTTTTAAATAAGTATTTATTATGCATTGAATTCATTATCTTTAGCATTCGATCCCTAAATTATACGATGGTTCTCTCTCATATAAACAGA
This sequence comes from Sechiopsis laciniata, assembly GCA_037833695.1. NCBI lineage: Eukaryota > Viridiplantae > Streptophyta > Magnoliopsida > Cucurbitales > Cucurbitaceae > Sechiopsis > Sechiopsis laciniata. Next base: position 8,969 of record JBBMKA010006480.1, on the reverse strand, counting down.
TGCTGTAAATTATCCAACAGCCAGCCTTTTATCCTTTTTATTGTTTTAATTAACTAAAGGAGGGAAAAAAAAAAAAAAAAAAACTCCACAATAATGTGATTTCAGAAAGAAAAATTAAATTACATTCCAAATTTAGTCGGTGAAATTTATGCTTGTTTTTTTAGTTCAAATGTATTTTTTTGTCTCTAAACTTTAGAAATTATAAATAAAGCTTATAAAGTTTCAAATTAACTTTGATTTAATATTTAAGATCAAATTTCATCAAATAAATAAATTAATAAATATTTAAGATCAAGTATATATATATATATATATTTTTTTTTAATTACAATTTGAAACCTATGAAAATTATATTATAAAAAATATATATTTATTTATTTAGTTAGTTAGTTATTTAGTTATTTATAGTTAAAAACCAAAAATGTGGAAATTTATTTAAAAAAAAAAAAAGAAAAAAAAAAGGTCATTCTTGTAGAAAGTGATCCCTATCACAATTTTTCAATTCAATCCAATTCATTCATGAAACATTTGGATTAAAGAGTTTTAAAAAATAACTCAATTAAAATTAATTATTTTCAAGCATTAAATTAAGATTAACAACTCAATTCTAAATTATATCATGAAAATATACATTTTAAGGAATTTGTTTTTATTTAAAAAAAAAAGTACTTTAAAGAGTTTTGAAAAATAAGTAATAAAAAATCACCATGAAACTAAATAGGAAAATTATGGTGAATATTTCATTCTTGAGTGTTATAATTTAAAAAAAAATTAACTACAATTTTCATACACGCTTGTGATATAAATTGAGAGTAACTACAAATAGAGATGTTCATTTTCCCTACGGGGTCGGGTCTTCGAGGGAATCCGCCCCTAACGGGGCAGAGAATTCCCATTTAGATGGGGAACGGGGCCGGGGATGGGAACAAAAAAATTTCCCGTTAGCTAAACGGGGCCGGGGACGGGGAATGTATTCCCCATCCCCGCCCCGTTTACTTCTCTTTTTTTTTTTCATTTTATTTCTTCTATTTTTAGGTCAAATATATTTATTGCTTAAACTATTTTACTTCACTAATGAAATTTGAAAGAGAAACAATATTTCTTTTCAAAAAAAAAAAGAAAAACCAAATCTGGAAGCTTTGAGTTTGATGGAGAGATTTTGCTAATTTTGGAAATGGCTTGCTATTAAGTTTTCATTGCGCCTTTGACAATGGTGCTTTCGTACAGATAATTTTAATTTCATTTATTTTTTTCATTAGATTTTTATCTAAATTTATTGTGAGTTAAATTAAAATCAAACTCTCATATTGCCTTCTAATACAGCTAAAATGGGTTAAATGATTTATTTAAATCAATATTTTTCTTTAATAACGAACAATATAATGGAAAGTTGATAGATGTTTTTCAAGTAAATTTAATAATTTGAAATCATTATTAAAAAAATATATATAACAAATGAAAAAAAAAATTGAATGGGAAAATTCCTCGCGGGGAATCCCCGCCCCGATCCTCGCAAAAAATACGGAGAATTTAGCAGGGACGGGGATTGGTTTCGGTGGCGGGGACGGGGATGGGGAATGCATTCCCTGGCCTCGCCTCGCCCCGTGGACATCTCTACCTACAAATTAATGTTGTTCACACGAAATTTCACTACCAAATATAGAAGCAAGACACGTATAAATGAGGTATGAATTGTTATTGATCTTTTGTGTGCGTGTGTTACCATCTCTAATATTTTTCTCCTAATTCTTTCTTTTGGGATATGAACTTTGAAGATATTGATCTGAGGCATGACTAAATCTTCAACTTGTAAATGAAAATCGATTTGTTGGAACTTGAATTCTCTTTGACTTGATGTTGTGAGTTTCTGAGTTTTCTCTTTGGATCCGTTCTTTTTGCACTTTGCAAATTAGGGAGAGATTCTATTTATATTGCTTTCATGACTTTATGGGCTTGGGTCTAATGTGACATTTGGGTTTGGACCTTATGGACTTATTGCATATTTGGGCCGAACCATTAGACTTGGGCCTAAATGGCCTTTGGACTTGACTATATTGGGCATAGGTATCGTTTAATTTGGACCCAAATTCTAAATGATCTCACATCTTGTTCAATTAACTTTGGGTTAAATACAAATTCATAATTATCCCAATAATAAAATGAGACTTTGGGATAGTTATTAATTTATATTTGACCCAAAGTTAATTAAATTTTATCATTATTTTATACATAATGTGTCAATTTTTATTGACCGAAATTCCTCAACAAATATCACAAACATTTCGAATTGAAACCTTTAGGAAATCATATATTTAAAATCCAAGTTTTCAACTACTACACGAGCTTTCAAAACTCCCTTAAGAGTGTTTTATTAAAATAATATTTCAATGTTTTTTATGTTTCAAACATTTACTTGAATAATAATATTAATGTTGTATATCCATGTAAGCGCCTTCTTTAGTTATTCAACGAGATATTAATTTATAAGGCTTATAATACTATATAATATATATGTTCAATTATACTTTATCATTCAAAAGCATGAAATCACCACTTTGATATTCATCAACCTGGATATTATTTTAATTTCAATAATAATACTTTTTTTCAATAATGAAACGTTATTAGAATTTCGTAATACTTTTACTATTTCTTCTACAATCTGCAGATTCAGAAACTACTTCTTATTCTGCAGTTGTATTTTACATATATTTATTGATTAAAAAAAACATTTATAATAACTCAAAATAAATTCTCCATCCTTTCAATTTTGAGTACAAATTTTTATCCTTATCTTATCACCTATAAACTAGGTTAGTCGTCAATATACCCAACACACCCCACCCCAAATTACTCTATAAATTTAGGATGTGGCATGTCGATAATAGATTACAACTATGACTATAGAATCCATTGTCAAAACTCTAGATGAAAATCTATTTTATACTAAAAATCATAAGTGGCTAATTAACTTTATTGAGCAAAATCTAAAAGAATTTGGAAGAGTTTCTCCTAAAAATGGATAAACAACATCTAAGAAAAAAAGAATATACATCCCAAAAATAATATATTCAAACACCAATTATCAATTCAGAAGGCCACAACCGCATGACAATTCATTGTAAATAGATATGTAAGTTTAAATTTACCAGCTAACATAACTCTCCAAAATGATGTTAAGTCATGCAAAAGTGATAGCCACCCCAGTATAAAAAAAGCATTTACAATTACGTGGATGCAAAATGATATGCAATCTAACAAGTCTAGTGGTAGAGATCGACTTCAATAGACTCGTGAGAAACTCAATCGCTATCTGGTGGAAACATTTTAAAAGGAAAAGAGTGAGCTAATAAGCCCAGTGAGTAGTTGGGTAGTTAGGGAAATAACTTACAAGAAAAGCAAATTCATTCAAAAATCAAAGTGAGCTCCTTACAATATTAAAAATCTAAGACCATCTACATAATTGGTATGAATAAACAACAATGAGGTACGAAAATATTATACTTCTATAGTCTAAAATACAACACCTGATATTACTAATTCATCATCAAACTTGGACCTAACTCTCAATTATATTAGTATAGAGTAGTGTCAATACGCACACCACAACCATCTATGTCGTACTAGCCTAGAGTATTCTCAATACACACACTATAAAAATCTTTATCCTTCTGGTATAGAGTATTCTTAATAAGCATATTAGAGCAATCTCTATCATATTGGCATAGAGTAGACTCGATACGCACAGTAAAGCAATATCTGTCATACTGGCGTAGAATAGTCTCGATACACACAACAGAGCAATCTCTGTCATACTGGCGTAGAGTAGTCTCGATACGCACAGCAGAGTAATCTCTGTAATACTAGCGTAGAGTAGTCTCGATACACACATCAAAGCAATCTCTGTCATATTGGCGTAGAGTAGTCTCGATACGCACAGCAGAGCATTCTCTGTCATACTGACGTAGAGTAGTCTCGATACGCACAACAGAGCAATTTCTGTCATACTGGCGTAGAGTAGTCTCGATACGCACAGCAGAGTGATCTCTGTCGTACTGGCGTAGAGTAGTTTCGATATGCACAACAGAGTAATCTCTGTCATACTGGCGTAGAGTAGTCTCGATTCGCACAACAAAGCAATCTCTGTCATAGTGGGGTAGAGTAGTCTCGATACGCACAGCAGAGTAATTTTTTTCATACTGTTCATCGTTTTACCTTAAAGAGCTAATCATCTCTACACACAACCGAATATCTATGTGTATGTCTAAGTAAATCTCAAAGACTTTATCTTCATATCCACACTACGAAGACATGTTCAGGCAAATGGATTTAGGAAAATCACTAAAGCACAAAGATCTAACATTTTGAAAACTACTTTAAACATAAACATGTAACTTCTAGAATTTTCTTCAAAATCTCAAATTCATTATTCCATAAACTTTGAGAGTTCTTAAACTAGAATAAAACATGTATGCATTCCAAATGATAATCTATTCGAATAAGTATCTCAAAATGATAATTTCAGCAATTATTAATGGAAACTCACATATGATTCCTTTTAAAGACTAAAATATCTAACAATGTCACTTCTGATCGCACAATGATTATTCAAAACTATTCATAGTGATATATTCATGAATTTGTATCATATTAATATAATAATAAAAATATTTTATTAAATGAACTACTCACCAAAATTTTTTATAAGGTATTTTGAGTGGTGGGTCACCCCAATCTCTACTTGTCCTGAAATAATGATTTAAACCAATATGAACAACTATTGGATTCTAAATTTCGAATACAACTCTTGTAAAATACACTAAACTCTGTTTCCTCTCGAATTTAGGTTAACCATCAACAACATATTTATCAATTTTAAGGTACAAGTAAGTACATGCCTTAAAATCACTCTAATCATCTTTAAAATTTCACTATTCGTTTTCTTTTTCCCTACTTTGTCACAATAAAAATTTTCCTATTTCCATTCTTTCATTCCAAACACCACATTTCATATTTAAAACTCATAACTGTTTCTTTTCTTTTACACATTTCAATCATTTACTTTCCCTTTTAAATCCTAGAAAAATGTCTTTCTAGATTTTCAAAACAACCCATGAAATTTTCAAACTACCCGAGAAAACCCATAAATTAAACTAACTTTAGCTTTTGTCATCCATGCTAAATCTTAATCAATAATATAGAAACTTACCTAGAGCATTGATTCAAGTCAAAACCTTCCAGTCTTTTTCTTTCCCCTCTTCTTCATCCTTAGCTTCTCTTTTTGCTTTCCATTTGCTTGTCGAGAGTGGGGTTTTCCACACTTCCTCCTTTTCTTTTTCTTTTCATTTTTTTTTTCAAATCTTGTAATTAATTTTAAATTCATTTGATGTGTGGCTTCCAAGAAACCACATGTTTGAGTCATATATAAATATATACATATATTTTATTATTGTTTTAAAATGGGATGCTTTCAACCAAAGCTTTTTTTTTTTAATTAGGCTTTCTTTCTTTCTTTTTTTTCCATGTTCTCTTTTTCTTCTTTTTTTTGTTTTAAAAAAATTGTTTCTTATTACAAATCAGGTTTTACAATACCAATTTAAATAGTACAAGTTTAAAATTCACATACATTTATTAAAAAGGGTAAAACATAATTTTATATTATAATTTATAAATATTAGTATCTATATCACATACATTTATCATATAAAGTATTAAAATCGTATTACATAATAGACGTGGTCGTATTACCGTCGTCGAAACCTTCTCCTAACGTAATTGTATTACATAGTATCTTATCACGTACATTCATCATATATAGGTTCTAGATTTTTAGGATGTAAAAAAACTCTAATATATACAGAACCACAAAAGATGAGAAGAATAGGAAGTTGAACAAATAATTTGGGAAAGTGGAGAGATTTTAGGAGATTTCAAAAACAGTTTTCAAAATATTAATTGCAATTAGAAACCATTAATAGTCAAATCAAGGGTATTTTGAGTATTTTAGTAATTGTGTATTTTTCTAATTTTTAATCTCTTGAATGTATTTGCTAGTATTTTATGATTTGACTATATGTATAACCTTCTTTTTTTTTTTTTGAGATACTATATGTATAACTTGTTTTCCTATTTTATTTTTTAAAAAAAGACTGGTTTTCTTATTTTGGTTACTCATGTTAAAGAATTTAATTTTAGTTAGTTGGGTTGATTTGATAAACCTAAACTAATTTTAAGTTAACTCGTAAATCAACCAAATTTATAAAACTTCGTTTATTTAACTTCAATAGCATATGGGATAGGAGGTGAGATTCAAACCCCTAATCTTGAGAACATTAATATAAAATACCAATTCAACTATATATGCTCATTTTAGCAAGTTGATCTAGTTTTTGGGTCATCCATAAATTTAGACATCATTTTCATAACTTAATATTTGAATATTTTATTGGTTAAAATTAATTAAATCTATGTGATTCATATTATTAGATTTATCATGCTATATATCTTTCTAATTTAGGTTTGAGGACGGGTATTACAAGCATTGACAAATGTTATTGTTGCAATTGACATAAAAGTTATATTAATGACAAATATGTTACGTGTTCAATCTTTCTCAATAAATCGTTTTATAACCTCAACCAAAAATTACTCTTTTTGTTTTTAAATTGACATATATTTCAAAAGGCACAACTGTAAAAACTGTCGGCCGACCAAGCTTTTCTACAATCCCCACATCGATATCTCCGAAAATAACCTACAAACTAACTGAACGTCCCATGTTGTCTCCTTTCCAACCAACTAAACTACTCCAACACGTTTTCCCGCCATTCACAAACATAGAAACAAATTACCCCATAATTATAAATTTTCATTTTTTTCTTCTCTTTTTATTCACCTCCTCCCTTGACTTCATTTCCACACCTTTCTGATTATCTTTTTTCAAAGTTTTTTTTTTTTTGGATATGGGAATTATAAAGAATAAGCTATCAACAATGACCATTGTTGTGGGTTGGCTGGTTTTGTTTCAAGCATTATTTATGGGTGCAGCTGATTGTCAGAAATTGAATTACAAAGACGCTCTCACCAAATCTCTTATTTTTCTTGAGGCTCAAAGGTCTGGAAAGCTACCACCCAATCATCGCCCAGCTTGGAGAGGCGACTCCGCCCTCGACGATGGAAAACTTGCCGATGTTCGAATTCCTTTCTTTTCTCTTTTTTTTTTTTTTTTTTTTTTTTTTTTGCTGTCGATACGAGCATAGTTTAATCTTTACCCCCACATTTGGTTTACTCAAATGAAAAAGAGATTTTTTTTTTTTTTTTTAAACCCTCAATTTTTTTTTTAAAGATAATCTTAGGGACATATAATTGATCATTGAGGGGTTATTTTTTAATTAATGCATTTATTGATTATTGATGCTATCAGAACTACAAATTTTAGTTTTTTTTTTCAACTTAGAAATTGGAGCTTCGCTCCCCTATACTCGAGACATCACTGGCCCGTCTCTAATATGTGGCATCAGGTTAGTTCGAACGGTATTCTAGTTTAAGTACTTTCCAGTTCAACTTTATAAAATTATTAACGATGCCAATTGATCAATCTAACTCTCCAAATAATTTGAGCTCAAAAAATAAAACCCCTTCAAATAATTTTGCAGAAAATTTCATTTTGATCACGAGTCACTTGCTTGGTTTTGTGCTAATTACAACTCTACAAAACAAGAAAGTAACAAAAATATGAATATTAAATTATGGGGTTGAGTAAATGTTTAAAACTTTAGGTCTTTATAATCATTAGGGTTTTTATTTTTGTTTCTCATTTTTAAACATGAAGCTTATAAAGACTCTTTATATATATACACTTATAAATTTCAATGTTTTTTTCTGCATTTTGAAATTTGAATAGGATTTCAAATATTAGTAAAAAAAAATAATTGTAGAAAAATGGCGAGAAAACAATAACAAAACAAAAAGATAGCCAACCCATAAATAGTTTAGTGTTCAAAAGAATATTAAATAATGAAAAGTTATGAGTTGAATTCACGGTGATCGTCTAGAGAAAATCAAATAGTTGTTGTCTTATTATTAATAATATTGGTTGCATGCAGGCCGACCTGGTGGGAGGGTATTACGACGCAGGAGACAACGTGAAGTACGGATTTCCAATGGCATTCACAGTTACAACTCTGGCATGGTCAGCGTATGCTTACCCAAAAGAGATCGAAGCCGCCGGTGAAATGGAAAATCTTAAGGTTGCAATCAAATGGGGCACTGATTACTTCCTCAAGGCCGCTAACAAGGTCAATCGTCTCTACGTTCAGGTAACTAATTCAACTATCGAGAGTGTTCAAAAAACCCGACAATCCGAATATAACTCGAGACCAATGGTGTGTTATAGGTAGGAGACCCACAAAAGGATCATAAATGTTGGATGAGGCCTGAAAATATGAACACTCCAAGGACTGTTCTGCAAATTGATTCTAAAACTCCTGGTACGGAAATTGCTGCTGAAACCTCGGCCGCCATGGCTGCTTCTTCCATGGTCTTTAGAAGCTCCAACGAAACTTATGCTCGCAATCTTCTCAACAAAGCCAAATGGGTATGCACTTCTCATCAAATATTTCGATTATTTATTGATGACTTTTCTAAATTCACTCCTAACAAATAACGTTTGACAGGTCATATATTAAATAATTAGTAATAAGAGAAGTAACTTACATATCTTATAAATAGTAAGATTTAAAGAAGTAGGTGTCAAAATCTTCTTCATATAGTAAACAAAAATTTTAAATCTTCTTCTTCTTTTTTTTTGTAAAGAACACATCCTAAAATATCTAACGATATTTAAATACTAAATCTAGGAATTATATTTTTTTTAATTTTTAAGAAAATCTGTTTTTATCATTCACATCATATTTAGAAATTTCATATCATTTGAATTTTGTGCTTCGCGTGCTTTTATATATACAATA
>JBBMKA010006479.1:0-10236 GCA_037833695.1 Sechiopsis laciniata | reverse complement strand
TGACATTGAACAAAAAGTTTGAGTTTGATTCCGCCTGTGCGAACGCTTTCCAAACATTGAAACGAGCACTCATAACAGCGGCTATTATCAAGGCACCTGATTGGACAAAACCCTTCTAGCTTCTATATGATGCTAGTGATTTTTCTGTTGGAGCAATGCTTGGACAGCAAGGCAAAAATTTCATTCATCCAATCTATTATTCTAGCAAAATGCTGAGCGAAACACAGCGAAATTACACCACCACCGAAAAAGAATTTCTAGCAGTAGTGTTCGCGTTAGAAAAATTTCACAGCTATCTGATTGGATCGAAGGTAATGGTTTTTATAGATCTTGCCACAATCAAATACTTATTCAAGAAACCAGATGCCAAACCACGGCTTCTTCGCTGGATTTTGCTTCTCCAGGAATTCAATTTGGAAATTGTGCATAAGAAAGGCTGCAAAAATGTTGTCGCCGATCATTTATCGCAAATCGAACATGTCGAATGTTCGCAGTCGCAAAATGAAATTAGAGATTACTTTCCATATGAACAATTGCTTGCAATCAGTGATACTTCGCCACCTTGGTTCGCTGACATTGCGAATTACATATCAACAAAAAAAGAAGTTCTTGCACCATGTTAAGACATACTTTTGGGACGAACCCTTCCTTTACAAACAATGTGCAGACCAAATAATTCGCAGGTGCGTAGCAGAGGTAGAGGCGAAGTCAATTGTAGAAGAATGCCATGGCACCGCTTACGCTGCCCACTTTGGGGGAGCGAAGACAGCAGCGAAATTCTTCCAAGCGGGATATTACTGGCCAACAATTTTCAAAGATTGTTATGACTATGCAAAGCAGTGTGACCAGTGTCAGAGACTTGGAACAATTGGTAAGCGTGATGAAATGCCATTGAAGTACATATTAGAGGTAGAGCTGTTCGATGTGTGGGAAATCGACTTTATGGATCCTTTCCCTAACTCTAATGGGAATAAGTACATTTTGCTCGCTGTTGATTATGTTTCGAAGTGGGTAGAGGCCATCGCTTATGCAAAAAATGACGCAAAAATAGTTATTAAATTCCTGTAGAAAAATATTTTCGCTAGGTTTAGAACTCCGCGTGCATTTATCAGCGATGAAGGTACCCATTTTATCAACAAGGCTTTAGCAAACGTTTTGGAAAAGTAAAATGTTCGCCATAAAGTTTCCACAGCATACCACCCGCAAACAAATGGATAGACAGAGATATCAAATCGCAAAATAAAGACAATTTTGGAAAAAGTGGTAAGTCCGAATCGAAAAGATTGGTCAGGCAAACTTGACGATGCTCTCTGGGCATACGGAATAGCCTTTAAAACACCTTTGAGCATGTCTCCATTTCACCTGATTGTCGGAAAAGCGTGTCATCTGCCTCTAGAGTTGGAACATAAGGCATATTGGCAATAAAAAAGTTGAACCTGACTTCGCCAGGTATTTCACCCGCGCGAAATGTACAACTGCTAAAATTAGAGGAATTAAGATTGTTTTCTTATGAGAATGCGAAGCTTTATAAAGAAAAGACAAAACGTGGGCATGACGCAAGAATCAAGCCTAAAGAATTCCAAGTGGGGCAGAAGGTGCTGCTGTTTAACTCCAGACTCAAATTATTCCCAGGCAAACTGAAATCCAGATGGTCCGGACCGTTTCAGATTACTGAGGTACGCCCTCTTGGAGCTATTATGTTACGAAATGAAATTGACCAAATAGAATTCCTCGTCAATGGCCAGAGGCTTAAACATTATTACAACGATGAGTCTGTGAAAGTAGATCTCGTCCCGTTAATTGGAAATTAAGCGAAGTAACCTGGCTGGGATGGTGGATCTATCTTCACAAGTTGATCACAGCATTCCATCTCCGAGCCAGGGAAGTATCTCTGTACATATTTCGTTATTTTAATTCTTTTGCCAAGATAGTCACTATTGAAGATTAAGTAGTTAGCTAGGGGTAGTGTGCGTTTTTGGTGTTGGGGCGGATGATGCACTGCGAGCATTCGCCGTGATGATGCTAACGCCCAGACGGGGAAGTCGGCGAGAGAAATTTTGATTTAGCAGTTTCTTTATGTTTACTTCCTTTCGTTTGCAGTCTTTTGTTCACTTTCTTTTCGTCATAATATAAACTTTATGCTTTATCACATTTCAACATCAGTGCGTCATCATTTCATGATCGTTCTTGCTTCTTTTCACTCCTAATGGACTACCCTTCTAATTAGACAAGTGAAATTATTTTTTGAGTAATTCTGTAACTCTTCTATGCTGAAGCGAATTGTTAAGGAACGACGCGAAGTTCTGTAAAAAACAGAGACCTTAGTTTCAAAACAAAAATTCATGAAGTTTAGAAATTTAATTTCGAAAAGTCTTTTAACCCAAGCGAACTCAATTCGACTTAACCCAAGCCTTAAACTTTTAGAAAACTTTAAGTTTGAGGGTGTTGAGTGTTTTTCATTGGGAGAATGAAAAGTCCAAGTTTGGGGGTGGAGTTTGCCGAAGCGAAATATAAAATTTAATCGCGAAATGTGCAGAAAAGAAATCATGCTTCAAGAGCGTTTCAGTGTAGAAAAATCAATTGGCTAGTTGCCATTTTGCTGAAGTAAAAGGTGAGATTTACAAACCTAACCTTGGGTTGAGGGAAATTATGAAAAATCCAAAACTTTCCCAAGACAAAATGCTAGAGCGAAGTGAATCAAAGGGCAAGTAGCCTAAGTCCTGAGGCAATTTCTCTGCTGCCAGTCACTCTAACAAAAAAATTGAGCGAACGGCAGTAGGATACCGTAAGTGAGGAATCTCCAGCGAACTGTAAAAGGAGAGTATTCACTTCGGCAAAAGACAAGAAGTACCAAAGTTAAAGGGAGCAATAGAGCTTAAAGCGAAAAAGTTAAATCAAATTGACTAGGGAAGGCCAAAAGAATAAAAAAGTTGAATTCCTAAACCAAAAAGGATTTTGTTTCTGCGAACAAAAGGGTGAAGTGAATGACAAATGGAGTGTCAGACCTTAAGGATTCGCTCAGCATAGTCCGGTTCTGGAAGAATTTTAATTATAATTTTCCTTAAGTTTTTAGAAGTATTGTGGATTCGCTGTTCAGCAGGAGCAAGAAAGCGTAACGAAACGAATTTTCTTAATTAGAAAATAAGCTATTACTCGAGACGAGCAATAATGCAAGTTTGAGAGTGTGATAACTCTGAAGTAGTGAGAGTTAAAGTAGCTTAAATTAAGAGATTTAATTAAGAAAATGTTGAATTTAAATCATAAAGCATAAAATTTCCCTGGATTTACATGTTAAGCGAAATAGTGAACAAAAGCATGGAAGATAAAAGTTGAAGCAAAAATGTAGCGAAATATGCTTGTTGTCAAACGAATTTGATGCTTGTGTCCTGCCGCAGGTACCTTTAGAATTTAGCGAAAGTAGCAGGAAATTACCGTCTTGCCTCAGTAAAGACCAACCTCTTCGCCGTAGGGAAGACCAAACTCTCCAGACCACATGAAGATACCAACTGAAGTCGCTGTTGCGACAACCTCGTTATGACCGATCAAGATAATGTCTAACCCAAGGACGCATGGCAAAAATCCATGACCTCGAAACTCATTCCCGCCTTCGTAGAGTCAACTCTGCAGCATCCAGAAAAAAAGCATCAAAGCCAGCAAATTGCGGAGAGGATTTTCAGTAGATTTTCAGTAGATAGTCAGCAGGGTTGCAGCTGATTATCGGCGGAAGGTCAGCAGAATGTCAGTAGGATTTCGACGACACTTCAAAAGGCCTATATAAGGAGAGAGATCCCTCTAGTTGAAGAACTTTTTTTCTCTCAGAGATTTTCTCTAAGTTTCAGCACTTCCGATCCACTTCTCTCTTTTCCGACAGAAGTCACTCGAAGGAGTAGCTTCGCCCGGAGCAACTTAGTTGTAGTTTAAGTTTTCTTTTCAGCTCAGCGAAACTTTGTACCCGGCGTTCGCCGAAATTTTTACGCAATACAGTATTTAAGCATTTTGGGTTTTTATTGTTTTCTTACTCTACTTTATACAAGTTTATTCTACCTAAGCATGTTCTTCATCCTTTATTTTTATGCGAATATGAATTCCGGTGTTATGAGTAGCTAAACCTATTGTCGAAAGGTTGAGGGGAAGTAAGTAATTCGCTTAAGCAAAGGGATTATCAACACTAACTTGTAATGCATTCTTCACTTATTTAACGTACAATGTGTGAACAACTCTTTGTATGAACTCTGTGATAAGTCGAGAGAGTTAAAGCAGAGTGAACTAGCGTGTAGGACTTAAAGCGAACACTTAGAGATGAGGTTTGTCCAGTGCTAGCAATTGCTTAGCTTCCAAAGAGCTCGAGAGAGCCAAGTGCCGAATTTCGAGAGAACTAAAGGGTTCGTCGTTAGTATCCACAGTTTGCTAGTTGCTTCGCCTAAGCGAAGCCCTGAAAACCAAACCCTTCCGATATCTAATCTTATTCGTTAGTTTAGAATTTCAATCCCTTGTTCACAATTTAACTTGTTACTCAAAGCTCTTACATGAAAACATTTACAAGAACACACAAAAATCCCTGTGGAAAATGACCTAGTATTCTATTTAAAAACTTGCTGCACGATTGTGTATACTTGCACATTCGCCTAAATTACTGCACACGCACATCACCGGAGTAAGCGGTGTTTCGCCACAGCGAAATAATTGCCTCCACATCACCATTTCACGTCATTCTCATTTCATTTATTTTGTGGTGGGTAATTTAGCGAACAGCAACAGCGTCCTCAGGGCCAGTTCCATCGTAGAGATTAGAGACGACAGTAGAGTCGTCAGCAGGGTGCAGTTAGACAGCCACCCCAGTGTCGGACTTATGGCAAGGCGCATTATGGTTTGTGTAGAGCATCTCCCACAGTATGTAACAAGTGTGGTAAGGAGGGGCACATTGCTAGAGCGTGCCCACAGGTTGGAATAGATAGCAGATCGGCTCAGCAACAAAGCCGTGTGTTTGCCACTACTCGATAGGAGGCCGAGAGGACTGATGCAACTGCCACAAGTACCTTGCTTATTTTGTGTCATTATGCTTTTGTATTGTTTGATTCGGGCTCGACCCATTCGTTTATCTCTGGATCGTTTGTTAGACAAGCTTGTTTGGAACTAGAACCTCTAGGGTTTAAGTTGTGTGTTGCAACTCCTTCGGGAGTTAGTATGCTTACTAGTGAGAAAGTTAGAGACGACCAGATCCTGGTATTCTGAGAGCTATTAGTAGCTACCCTCATAGTTCTACCTATGAGCGGGTTTGATGTTATTCTTGGTATGGAGTGGTTAGCGAAGAACCACGCGTTTATTGATTGCCTCCAGAGAGAAATCATGTTTAGGCCGCCCAAGAATCAGGGTTTCAAGCTTCACGATGTCTAGAACGGAGTGTGTCTGCCGTTGATTTCTGTATTTAAAGCTCGTCGTTTTCTTCCTCGAGGAGCTTGGGGTTATTTGGCAAAGATGTTTGGGGAAGTTTGCCCTTCGTTGACGTTTGATTAAGTACCAGTGGTTCAGGAGTTTGCAGATGTTTTTTTAGGAGTTATCGGGTTTGCCTCCGCCGAGAGGAGTGGACTTCACAATTGAGCTCGAGCCAGAGACTCTCCCTATCTCAAAGGCTTTGTACCGTATGGCACCAGCTGAGTTGAAAGAGCTGAAGGTTCAGTTGTTGGACAAAGGGTCACCCGTCCTAATATGTCCCCGTGGGGAGCACCTGTGTTGTTCGTTAAGAAGAAGGATGGTTCGATGCGCCTTTGCATAGACTACAGGGAGCTGAATAAAGTTACAGTGAAGAACAAGTACCTGTTGCCTCGCATTCACGATTTTTTTTATCAACTTTAGGGAGCTTCTGTGTTCTCCAAGATAGATTTGAGGTTTGGTTACCATCAGTTGAGGATCAGGGATGCAGACATCTCCAAGACAGCGTTCAGGTCGAGGTATGGTCATTACGAGTTTATGGTCATGTTTTTCGGGCTGACCAATGCTCCAACAGCATTTATGGACATGATGGATAGCGTGCTAAAGGCATTCTTGGACAGCTTCGTCATCGTGTAGATGACATTTTGATTTATTCTAAGACTAAGGAAGACCATGCCTTGCATCTAAGTCAAGTTTTAGCAGCTCTGAGAGATAATAAGTTGTATGCCAAGTTCTCCAAGTGTGACTTCTGGTTAGAGCAAGTGGCCTTCTTACGTTACGTGGTTTCGAGAGATGGTATTGCAGTGAACCCAACTAAGATTAATTTATTGAGTTCGTGGGCCAGGCCGGCTACCGTTGCAGAGATTCGCAGCTTTTTAGGTTTGACAGGCTATTACCGACGTTTCGTCAAGGACTTTTCCGCTAAAGCAGCACCCCCTACTCAGTTGACGAGGAAGGGTGTTGAGTTTGTTTGGGATGCCAATTGTGATAAGTGTTTTGCTACGTTGAAGCATAGTTTGACGTCAGCCCCAGTTCTGGCAGTTCCGGAAGGAATAGGTGGTTTTGTAGTGTACAGTGATGCTTCCAAGTTTGGCTTAGGTTGCGTGTTGATGCAGTATGGCAAGATGATTATGTATGTTTCTCGTCAGTTGAAGGCTTATGAGCAGAACTACCCGACTCATGATATGGAGTTGGCAGCGGTTGTCTTCGCACTAAAGATTTGGAAGGAATATCTGTATGAAGAGAATATTCAGATGTTCACGGATCATCAGAGTCTCAAGTACTTCTTCACTCAGAAGGAGTTAAATATGAGATAGAGGAGGTGGCTTGAGTTAGTTAAGGATTATGAATGTGAGATTTTGTACCACCTGGGTAAAGCCAATGTTGTGATTGATGCCTTGAGTAGAAAGACGTCGCATTCTACAGCCTTGTTGAGTTCCCAGCTTCCATTACGGAAAGATTTTAAGCGAGCCGGTATAGCAGTATTGTTGGGAGAGGTTACAGTCAGGGTAGTCCATTTAACTGTTCAGCCTTCGATCAGGTAGAGGATTATTCATGGCCAGCTGAGTGATCTCGAGTTAAGCAGATTGATTGCCAGGGTTCAGGCAGACTGAGATTTTGACTTTGTTGTGGCACGAGATGGAGGTTTGAGATTTAGAGGTCACCTTTACCAGTGTGCGAGCCGAGTTGCTTACCGAGGCTCATAATTCCCCGTTTACTTGGCAGTCAATAGGTACCAAGATGTATCAGGATCTTAAACACACATTTTGATAGAGCAATATGAAGAGGGAAATTGCATAGTTTGTCAGTAGGTGTCCCACTTGTCAATAAGTGAAGGCTCCTTGTCAGAAACCAGCAGGTTTGTTACAGTCACTGAGTGTGCCTTAGTGGAAGTGGGAGGATATCTCCGTGGATTACATTTTTAGGTTTTCGAGGACACCGAGAGGGTTTACTCAGATCTAGGTGATTATTGACCATTTGACCAAAAGTGTGCACTTCATTCCCGGTAGGATCACCTATACCGTGGAACAGATGGCACAGTTGTTTTTAGAGCAGATCGTTCGGTACCATGGGGTGCCAGCGAAAATTGTGTCAGACTGAGGTTCTCGTTTTACTTCTCGTTTCTAGAGAGCACTTCATAAAGGTTTAGGCACCAAGTGTAGCTTCAGTACTGCGTTCCACCTCAAACCGATGGTTAGAATGAGAGGGTGAACCAGATTTTGGAGGATATGTTGCGAGCCTATGTGTTAGATTTTCTAGGCAGTTGGGATCAGTATTTATATCTGATGGAGTTTTCTTATAACAATAATTATCAGACAACTATTTAGATGGCTCCATTTGAGGCCTTGTATGGCAAGCGTTGTAGGTCTTTAGAGTTTTGGGAAGAGGTTGGTGATTGAAAGGTTTTGGGTGTCGAGTTGTTACAAACGACTAATGATGCAGTTCAGAAGATCAGGTCTCTTATGCTGACAGAGTAGAGTAGATAGAAAAGCTATGTCGATGTTCGGCGTAGAGACTTAGAGTTTGAGGTTGGCCAGCATGTGTTTCTGAAAGTAGCACCGATGCTTGGTGTTATCAGGTTTGGTAAGCGTGGAAAGTTAAATCCCTAGTTTGTTGGTCTCTTCGAGATCCTTGAGCAGATTGGTTCAGTTGCTTACCGCTTGGCTTTACCTCCGTCTTTATAGGCAATGCACAGCATTTTTCACATGTCGATGTTGCATCAGTATGTTGCAGACCCTTCTCATATTGTTGATTTTGAGCCGTTAGAGCTGAACAAGGACTTGAGCTTCGAGGAGAAGCCTGTACGGATTGTAGCCTAGGAGCACAAGACCTTACGTAACCAAGAGATCAACTTAGTGAAGGTTCAGTGGAGGTGCCAAAAAGTTGAGGAAGCAACTTGGAAGTTAGAGGATGAGATGAGGACTCATTACCCAGAGTTGTTTCAGTCTTAGGAACTTTCGAGGACAAAAGTTATGAAAAGAGGGAGTATTGTAATAGCCAGGGTTTTTGTTCCGGTTCTTCAGGTATGTGTTTAAGCTATTTTGGGTTGTTTTGTTGGCCGTTATTGCTTTTTAGCCTTAAGGGGCATTTTGGTAATTTCAGCTTAGAGGCTAGTTTGACAATTCAGTGAGCTTCGAGGTCATTTTTGCATTTAACTCAGTTTTGGGCTGTTTTTGTGGTTTCAGGCGAACAGGGCTATTCTTGCAAGTTTTGAAGGAAAGAGCTTTTGTTAAATAAAAGGGAAATAAAAGAAAAGAAAAAAGATGGGGTTTTTGGAGTTTCATCGATTAAAGGAAAAAGGGCAGAGAGAATTTGATCCATTCCTCTCAATCGTCTTCTTCTCCTTCTCTTCTAACCGCAAGCACCATCGAGAGTCACCAATCAACGAGCCTTGTCACCGAGAGAAGCCATAGCCTCATTGCTTCCGCACGCCCATACACGCCCTGGCCCGCATGGCAGCTGCTTGCCGATCCCTGTCGTGCCCAGCCGCATCTGTAATGGCCCAGTTTTCCATTTCGATTCCCCAGGTATGTTCGATTGTTGATTCGGTTGGGCCGTTAGGGTAGTTTGAGCCGTTAAGGGCATTTTGGTTATTTTACTTTTAGGGTCGGATTTATAATTAATCAGGATTTCAGGGCTGTTTCTGTTATTTGCAGAGTTTGGGTTATTGCTACGATTTCAGGTTTCTAAGGTTAGAGTTACTTTTTGGGAAGCTTGGAGGTCATTTTTGGTTACAAGAGAAAAAGGGAAAATGGTTATTTAATTTCTCCCTGGCCAGGACTCAAAGCCGGGATCGCTTGAAAACCTTATTTAAACCTCTTTCTCTTCAAATCCCAAAAGCCCTAGCTGCATTTCTCATTTTCTTCATTTTGCTGAGACCGAAATCATCATTTTTCTCTCCTCTTTGCCAGATCACAAGCCCCCTTCACTGATCCGAGCAGCCACCGCAAGTAGCCCCTCGCGATCGCCATCATCTCTCACGCACGCTCCCCTGCCCAGCGTGATCGGACAGTTCTGCGATCGTCCTCGCTGTGCCCAGTCGTAGTGCTTTCCAGTCGCTCGCCAGTCTGTTCGCTGCCGCACCAAGCCCTAGCTGCCGCAAGCTTTATTATCGCTTAGCCTTCCCCGAGACCGTGCACGCAAGCCTGCCTTACCGCGATCGTAGCCTATCGATGCCGTCATTGTGCCGCAGCCAGCCGCTCACGCCCTCACACGCCTTGTCGAATCTCCTCGCTGCTTCCTGCTCGCAAAGCCTTCGCTGAGCAGTCTACGCCCAGGCGTGCTTTGCGATCTCGCATGCACCACTCAAAGACCGTAGCATTGTAACCCAAGATCGGCCTCATGCGCACAGTCCTTCGCCTACCGCTTGACTTGCGCATCACCTCGCTAGCAGCCCGCTTCGCCCAGCCTCGCATCCGTGCAGTCGTGCCTTCCACAGCATGCTTCTTCGCCAGGTAGAGTTTTAGCTCAGCGAACCTCCGAGGCAGCAGCAGCTTGTTCACGAGTTCCTGTCTGGTTCTCTGTTTGGGTAACCTCCGTTTCCCTTGTGTTTCTTGGTTGAATTAGATGTTTGCAAGTGTATTGATTATCTTAATGTTACTGTTAGGTGTGTTGTGCATTGTTGGTAATCTGCAACTCAAGGAGCATCGTTGTTATTTGTTTGTTCCATTTTTAGGTAAGGATTTCTTACCGAGGTTGTGTGGGCCCTACAAAATATTCATTGATTGTGTTCTTGTTGCATGTTTACTGTTTACGAGCATGTTTAGTGGATAAGATTATATGTTGTTCTGATCTGCTAGCATGATT
>JBBMKA010006476.1:0-10239 GCA_037833695.1 Sechiopsis laciniata | reverse complement strand
CCTAAACTCCGATTTAAAGTATAAAAGACTTTGATACTAACCTACTGAACATGCTATCTAGCCTTAGGTCATTTCCTATTTCAACTTACAACCAAGTAGCTTGTGTGGATGGCTGGTCGACACTTACTATTACGAAATTAAGAACCTAGCTAACATGCACTGGTTTATCCTCCCTAGATTCGTCTAACACATGCGTAAAAAATTCCACTTTTCCCTAACCTAGCCTTAGAGAAATTAATTCATAATGCAAATTAAAAATAAGCAACATGAATGAAAACATGCTGAAACAATATTATTAAAAAGCAGAATGAGTTTAACAAAATAAAAACAGAGTAAAAACAACGTAGAGAGTTCTATGTTCCACACTATTTTTTCAAGCTCTCCCTCTTTTAAAACTATTACAAGGTTTCAATTTATAGACTTCTCTTGGTCCTTCTCGAATATTCTAGATTTGATTTGGTAGCTTAATTAACTCGACCACGCCGGCTGATTGATTTCGTCAATCTCGTCGTAATGTAATAAAGAAGGGATCCCGTGATTTCTGCAATCTGTTTCTCTAGGTGTCTGGTTAGTCAACATCGTTCGTTATCATCGCAATTCTTCCTTCATTGAGTCTTTGAATTAGCGTCTTGTTCGAGCTATTGTTGTCGCGTATTTGAGTTTCGCATTGGCTATTATTGATCCGCAAGGTTTAGTCTTGTTTTTCTGCACCGCATTTCCTATAAAACATCTTTTCAACATCGGAGGCACTTAATTACGCATTTAAAGTGTGATTTTAGCATTTTTAACGGTATGATGCATAATTCTCTGTTTAGTCCCCTAATGCACAAGCATTAGTCTAAATCACTACTTTGCGAACTAAATTGACTCTTTTGCATAAGATTTTATATGCTAATTGCGAACAATAGGTTCAAAATTAACCTAAATATTGACTCTATTTAAAAGTCATCACTGACTATTGGCTTAGTCGCTCTTACTAGAGAGTGGAACCCTTGAGGTTTAGTCCTCGAAGACTATTGTGATCATGTTGGTGAGTTTCGATTTTCTATGAACTGAGTTATAGCTGGGAATTGGTTGGGTTTCCCAACAGTGGTTTTGTTTCAATTCGAGCTTGGGGTTAGGGATCTTGGGTTATGAGAATGGACAAGTTGTGCTTCGTCTCCAGTCGTTAGGTATCATTCTTTTGGGCCTAGCTTCACCCTTTGGTTGTTTCCACTATGTTTGGTTTGTCGAGCTAAGGTTTTCGAGGTGTTGTTCTTCCAAGACCCTAGAGTGAGAACAAGAGGTTAGTTGTTGACTTTTCAATCGAGAAAGGTTCTGCTCAGGTGTTCAGCTTTGGTAGTGTTGCCAGCGAAAGTCAAAGTGAGACCCTCAGTTGGTTGTCGTTCGAAGCTCGGTTGGACTCGAGCAGTAGTGCTGATTCTTTACTTTTTATTGTGTCTTTGTGGCATTTTATGTGGAAGTATGTACATTGATTGTTGCTTTGGTTGTGCTTTGGTGGCGAGTTTTATGAAAATTTAGTTGATGGTTGGTTATCCTTGAGATTTGTTGCAGAGAACCTTGCCTTGGATACCGAGGGGATCTCTGTAGGGTTGATTTGGGGATTGATAATCCTCATGTCTTAAGAACTGTTGAGTTCTTGTTTGATGGAATTGAGACTGGTCAACCGATTACTAAATTAAGAATAGTTGTTCTTTTTAATGTTGTTGCTCAAGTTTTTGGTCAGCCTAGTGGTTGGGGATGTTGGCCTTGTGGTACCGTTGGAGTTAGTTCGGGCAGTGGCCCTTGACTACCTTAAGTGTGGTAGATGATCTTAGGAAGTTGGACTTCCTCTAGTTAGTGCATTTGTGCATTTTTAGCTAGCTCGAGCTAGCGAGAAAGGGTCTAATCTAGATGATCAGGTGTGAGTTGTTCTTCAAGTTAGGTAGTTAGAGCCTAAACCATTGTTAGATTTTGGTGGTACCCTCGGTGAATGGTCTAGTTAAGACTATCTTGTCAGAGAGCTCGTCGGTCACATTGTTTTAGTGACGTTTTAAGAGAAATGGTGGTGTTTTTTTCGTCTTCGTTTGTCTCGGGGTTTGTTTCCAGTTGGGTAGTTGCTCAAGACAGGTGAGGCTCTGTGTGGTGACTCAAAGTACGAGATCAAGATCCTCGTGTCCTTAAGTAAGTGGATTGGAACTACCGTAAGAAGAGTTTTAGCTAGTGAATAGTGTTCGTCCATAAGAGGGTAGACCATCCAAATCCTGGAAAAGTTGGGTCGTTATGACTCTTGGAAGAGGTTGTTTCTGTTTTGTCATTTAAGGAATCCTGTGTTTGGAACTATTGTTATAACCCCAAGTTGGGTTTATTTTAAAAGGATAAAATGGGTTTAGTTTAGGGGGATTTTGTGGTTAAGTTCAAAATGAAGGGCTTGTTGGTCATTTAACCATTGATATTTAAAGAAAATTGTAAATTCCTAGGGTTATCTTGTCAGTGTACGTGTGGCACTATTCATCGTCTTGCTGGCGCTGCCTGACAATTTTGGTAGACGTTGTTTGCTCTGTCGTGTGTCATTTTCGGTGAGTTCCATCGTTGTTCGTGTAAGCGCGAGTCACCAAAGCATCTGAGGTCTCCGTCTTCATCTGCGTGTGGGTTGTTTGCATTGCTACTTGAGCTGGATTCCTCCGTCGCCAATCTGAGCATGCAGCCGCCGTGGGTGTTGTTTCGTCGTGGTTCAGAGTAGTGGGTTTTGGTTGCGGCAGGTTCGTGGGTTCGGGCTGCGGGCTGTGGTTGAGTCGTTGATGAGCTGCACCATTGGCTGTGGTGAGTTCATTGTCGCCGCAGGAATTGGAGCGTCGCCGTTCACCAGAGTGAGGTAAGGAGGTTCCCTCTTTGTTTTCATTTGGGTTTAGCTTTGAAGAAGTCTCAAGGTTGAAGAAGAGGGGTAGAGTTTAGTTAGGGGTGTAGAGTTATTTAAATGAAGATTAGGGGTTGTTTGGTTGCATGTTTGAAGTTATTTAAATGAAGGATAAGGGCTGTTTGTTTTAGGTTCAAGTTCATTTAAAAGATGGCTTAGGCTTGTTTGGTTAATAGGTTAGAGTTAATTAAATGTGGATTAAGGACTGTTTGGTTGCTGGATTATGGGTATTCAAGTTATGAATAAGCAGTGTTTGGTTATGCGTTTAGGGGGTGTTTGGCTTAAAGGTTGTTTGGACTTGGGATTAATAGTGTTTGTTTTCGGTTAATGACAAGTATTGAATCATTGAATTTTTTGTTGACCAGATTTGACCCGAGCTGTTTCTTGTTCTTGAGTCGAGTTTGAGAGGCGCGTGGGACCACTGAGACACATTTTTTGATGTTCTTCACTGTTTGATAAATTTGATATTCTAGATTCGATTTTGATGGTTTGCAGTGCTAGTTTTGACCAATTTGTTTGTTTCAGGAATTGGAGTTGTGTTTGACTATTTAGAGCTTACAGTGGATTCTTGAAGAGTTGTTAGGGGATTCGGCCAGGTAAGGGACCCTTTACCCCCATCTCGAGGACCTGTGGTTAATACATGTGTCGGTTTACTTGCATTAGTTGATTTATCTAATTGTAGCATAACCATGTGCTATGTATATTGCATTTGATTGCATCGAGAGCATATACATTTCATTCCTTGTCTCTTATATGACTAGTGATGCATGATTCGTGTATGCCTGCCTGATATGGTTGAGTTGCATGTGGTTTGTATGTCCTGATATGGACTTGCATGATTGTCCTGATATGGACTTGCAAGATTTTGATACATGACTTGATGCCTCGTTTGGACCCAAATAAGTCATGAAGACCGAATAGAGGAGACTAGTAGATGGGTGTGGACGATGATATTTGGGCTCACACCCTAGCTTGAGGTGATATTCTCTCTCTCTGCATGACTTTGTGGATGGTCGGCCGGCCAGGCTCAAGGCCCTGGATGATTTCTACTAGTAGCCTAGGCACTCTCCAAGTATGTGGTATGGGCCTGAAATGGTTTCTTGGTGATTGGTGTGGCACCACCTCTCACTGTGAGTACGAGGCCTGAGGGCAACAGGATGCTCGACTCGCTAGATCCCTCTAGAGCAGATTGCCAGATTGCTCTCGAGTTGGAGGACTTTCGTGGGCTTTTGGTTTTGGTTCTATAACCTCTAGACCACTCTGCGAAGTGCTCGTCAAGGACGAGGTTTCTTAACCTAGCACCCAGGAGCTTGGGTTTTGTATACCCCTCGATTATGTTGCTGATCATACTTGTTTGCTGATGTTTGTATTCTTGTTCATGCTGTCCCTGAGCTGGAGGAGCCTTACTGAGTTTGCTAAAACTCACCATTTTCACTGTGGAATCTCCCACAGGTACTACTAGATTGTACCGAGATAGATGATCGACGAAGCTGGAAATGACCATGAGACCTACTGCATTACTTTGTGTAGAGTCTTTTAATTTTTTCCTTCTGCATGAACTATTTAGGAGCATGATAAGTTGTACATATTTACTCGAGCTTTTATGTTTTGACTCTTGGGTACCCTATGACTCTTTTAACGGATTTAATGTTTTATAAAATTGTTGTAATAAGTCGATTTCAAGAGGTTTTGATTTTATACATGCCCTAGATGTCGAACATCGTTTTCATGCATTTAGAGTTAAGGACTTAGATTTAGACTTTGATTTGGGTCGGGTCCTTATAGTTGGTATCAGAGCTCAGAGTCATAGATTTTGTAGACTAGCTTACATTGTAGGCTGTTGTTTTGGTTCCCATGGTCTTCGACAGCTGATCGACATCAGGTATTCTAGTAGGGAGGTTAAGGTTTTGTAGCATGTTTAGTATGATCAGCTATGTTGCATTGCATTGCATTTCTATTGCATTGTGTCACTTGCTTGCTAGCTTGGAGTTTCTGGAAGGGTCTGAGATGTCCACGAGACTGTTGTATAATGTTGAGATGCCTAGTAGAGTTACTAGAAGTGTTGTTAAAGTTTTAAGAGCAGTTAAGCAGTGTAAACTTTTGAGCTCGGGAAGAGCACCGGTCCGGAGGTGTAGTCTTTTACAATTCAGCAGAGATAAGCTGCCTTATGACCACAAAGTAGTAGGAGCACCAAGTTTTGTTGTTGATATTGCAGTTGCAAAGGTTGGGCTAAAAGATGAGATGTTGGCTGATTTGCATGTTTAGTAGCAGTTGAGGGATGCTCCTCAGAGTGTGCAAGCTGTTGCTCAGGTCTCTACACCAGTTGCAGATATTCAACCTGAATGTAGTGAGAAAATTGCAGAATTTTTCCAAAGATCATACAAGAGTTTAAAAAGTGGGATCCCTACCACTTTGTTGAACTGTAAGGACCCGTAATTTTAAATTATGTTTCCCACGTCATGCTAATTCAAAAATGGATACAAACGTGTAGTTTTCAGATTTCAAATTTAAAATAATCACTCCTATTGAATTTATTTCGAGTCAATATTTAAGTAACAAGCCCTTGGCCAAGGTTTTTTTAAAAAAAAAACATCTTTAAACAAATCAAATAATAGTAATGGGCAGCCATGCCTGGCAGTTAAAAATTGTTAAAAAGAAATAACAGGAGTTTAGACATGACATGCTATTGAACAAGGAAACATCTATCCTAACAACAACTCAAAGAAAATGCAGCAACTCCACCCATGTTCCCTTCAATATCTCCCAGCTAACCATCTCGATGATGTCCCTATTTGCCTAGTGGAAAAAATTAAACCACAGAAAGGGTGAGTATAAAAGAATACTCAGTAAGAACTCCCGAACATGGTTACAATGCACAAACTAGAGCTCAACATGCTAGCAATACATATCTACTCTCGTCTCAACATAGCTTACTAACTGTCCATGAATGTCGTTACATGTCTTTCTCAATCAATCAACTTTACTCTCAACTCAACTTAGGCTTTTACTTGGTCATGTGGTTCATGCATGACTCACTTGTGAGGCCCTCGAGACACTCACATAAACTTTAACAATAAAACTAGTTATGAAGTACGTTACACAACTTTCTTGTGAAACCCTTAAGACACTCACCTAAACATAGGAATACGACAAGTCATGAAGTTCGCTACACTACTCTTTAGCTCAATCAATCCAAACAACTCAATCACTACTGATGTAATGACGAAACCGGGCCAGGTGAGCCATTTACCTGACACTTGGCGTGTGTCCACATACACCGCATGCTGTTGTAAACTAGTCAGGTGTAGGCCTACACAAGCCAACATGGTCCAGGCCCACATGCCTATCTCGACAAGGAAAGGTGTCCATTGAGTCACCGTCCTAGAGGCCCTCGCCAGCGATCCGAGTCAGCCTGTTCACACCTATCACCCCAAGCTAAGACCCTCCCATAGCGGGCTTACATTATGATCAAGGCTCGCCTATAGGGCTACAAACTAGGCATCGTCGGGGTAACGTGTTATAATCCATCCCCAGCTTCGGGCACGGGATTCAAATCCTCAACGTATCAACCCAATGAGACAACAATGCGTCGTGCCTCTACAGCCTCTAGATGATGACAACTAAAAGTTCTATTACAAATGCTTATCAGCTCAGTCCTAATAGATCACCAAACATGCTCAATATTCTTATATAGTCATTCTAACAGAATGCTACTCTTTACATGATCAGGACTAGCTACATACTAACACACGTCATCACCAATCACACACATACCTATAGAAGCACAAAATGAGCAACAGAAGTAACAAAATGCTAGGACCCCATAATTCTAGCATGTTTGCAGGAGAATTAAATAGATATAATTAACATACAAGATATACCCCATGACCCCATAATCCTGAGGTACTAGGCATACAAAACATATTTAACAATTTTAAACGATATATAGAGTGGCACCCTAGGACCACATAATCCCGAAGCACAACATACAGAACAACCAGAAATAGGTATACGTACTATACTCATATTAGCAACAATTCAAAACTAACAATCCAACATTAGGCCACATCCATATCCAGAATAATTCATAAAACAACACAATGAGTTTCGCCCTGTGCAGGGTCCCCACAATCCTGGTAGAGAATCCTTACCTGTAAGGGAATATCGAACGACCTTTCCTTGACTCCACAGAAATTATAGCAACAACCAATAGCCTAAACAAGCCATAAACATTAAACACCTATTCAACTAAAAATCACTAACACAAACAATCCAGCACAAAAAATCCAATTGGTTAGAATCAACTTACTCAAGACCCAAAATCACCATGTTGACTAACACTTGGTGAATTCAACCTAACCATAGAAACACATCAATTATATGAACCTCAAGCACCAAGTTACAACACAAACCAACAAGAATCAGAGGGAGAACTTACCCGAAATTCGAAGGTGAATGAAGTTGTCAAATTTTTCGACGAGGCACGAACCAAACAGAAACTCAACCACGCACATGAAAGCAACAGGAATAGTTCTTCAAAATTAACCCAAAAAAACACATAGATTAACCATTCCAACTCTAAGACAAAATCCAAATCGCAACAGCGATTAACAATAGAAATCAAACCCAACGCCTTACCCAAAAACTCAACCACGACGACCACGACACGAAGCAAGGCACTACTGTCACGGTGGAACAGTAGTTGTTGCACACACGAGCTATTGTGAGGACGTGCACGCGTGCTGACCGGCATGGCTGTAGGGGCGTGCAAGGCGGGTTGGCGTGGGCGTGACCGTGCGGACTGAGGGAGACTGCAGGGTGGCGCTGGTAGAGCACCGTCGTCCATAGGTTCTACGTGCGGGCGTGAGACGAAAGAGCAAGGGCACTAGTTCACATGCGGCTGGGCCCGATCCATGCCAGTGAGATGCGCCATGAGCAGGCCGGGCTGCGGTTGTGTCCTCAACGGCGACACAACAGCAGTTCGTCGGCGGCAACAGCAAGGGCAGTTGCAGCTTGAGGGTGGAGGGGTTCTAGGGTTTGGTTGGGTGAAGAAAGAAGAAGAAGAAGAAAAGAGGAATGTTTTTTTTTTTTATTAATTTCTTTTTTTTTTCCTTTTCTTTAAATGTCCCTTCTCTTTTATTATTTTAAAACACAAATAACCTCCTTTTAATTTCATTAAACCCATTTTTCCAGCCATTTCTTTTCCTTTCCAAAGTTCAAATGAATTTCTTTTTCTTTAATCTTTAAACACTTAAATGAGCTTTCCTTTTTAATGCCTTTTTTCCTTTTTTCATTTAAAATAACTAACTAAATTTATTTTCTTTTCTCTTAATTAACCACAAAATACACTAAAAATTCAGGGTGTTACAACGTTCCCCCTTTTATGACTTTCGTCCTCGAAAGTCCTAAGACTAAAATAACTCTGGATAATTAGAATGCATGTCGTCTTCGCGTTCATGAGTTGCTTGCTCAACTCACTGACTCTTCCACAAAAGACAAATTCGGGTTCAACCGAAAGGCTCAAAGTCTACTATATGTGATAGGTTCGCGATGTACCATCTCAACATCGAAACAAGAAACACGTTGTGCACTACTGATAACAAAGGAGGCAAAGGTAAACAATAGGCCACTGCCTCAATCCTCTCTAGGATCCCATAGTTCCCAACAAATTGGGAACTCAACTCCTCATTCTTACCGAATTTTAAGGTACCTCCCATCGGAGCTACCTTCAGGAACACATGTTGGCCAACCTCAAACTCTAACTCGCTACGTCGAACGTTGGTATAACTTTTTTGGCAACTCTGAACTATCAATACACGAGACTTGATTTTTTTTTTTTTTTTTTAAATTACCTCACCGATCAACTATAGAAACTCTAGTCCCACTAACTGTCTGTCTCCAACTTGTCCCAACAAACTAGAGATCTACAATGCTTACCATACAAAGCCTCAAACGGGGATATCTAAATAGCTGCCTGGTAACTATTATTGTAAGCAAACGCCATGAGGTACAAGTACTGGTCTCAACTACTTGGAAAGTCCAAGATGCAAGCTCGAAGCATATCTTCAACAATCTAATTTACTCTTTCTGTTTGACCATTCGACTGAGGATAAAAGGCTATGCAAAAACTACACTTGGTTTCCAACCCCTCTTGGAGGGTTCTCCAAAAGTAAGCTGTAAAACTAGGGTCTCCATCTGAGACAATCTTAACTGGTACCCACGGTACCTCTCAATCTGATCAAGGAACAACTTTGCCCATTTCTCCATGGAGTAAGTGATCCTCCATGGAACGAAATGCGCACCCTTGGTCAGCGATCCATAATCACCCAAATCACCATATAACCTCTTGAGGTGCTCGACAACCTGAATTGAAGTCCATCAAAATCTTTTCTCGCTTTCATTGTAGAACACTTAAAGGCTGTGGAAGTCATACTGGCTTCCTCCTGGGTGCCTTCACTTACTAACAGGTCAAACACTTACTAACAAACTCAGCTATTTCTCTCTTCAAATTACTCCACAAAAACGTCTGCTTAAGGTTCTGATACATCTTGGTACTTCCTGGATGCAGATAAACGGGGAACTATGGGCCTTAGAAAATAACTCAACTCTCAGTCCTGAGCCAAACTGGCACACAGAGGCAGCCTCTAAACAACAAACTTCCATCTGAAGCAACTGAAACATCCACATTACTATCTGGCCAATCTCGATCCACAATCCTGACTAACCCTAGGTCACTCGGCTGACCCTCAACGACTCTCTACCTGATGGACAGCTGAATTGCCAACCTTGCTACCCTGGCGATAATCAGACCCACTGACACTACAACACCAGCTCGCTCCATATCTCCCACTAGTAATAGCTGCTCAGTCCACAAGCTGCTGAGTGCGACATCTTTCTACTAAGTACCTCAGGCACATCATCGGTCTTACCTAGACGGTACAGAATCTGAAGGTCGCAATCTTTACCAACTCAAGCCACCTTCTCTTTCTCATATTCCACCACTCTTAGGTGAAGAAATACTTGAGCCTTTTATAATCTGTGAAGATCTGAATCTTCCAACCATGCAAACAATGCCCCTAGATCTCCAGCAGAAGTTTCCAAACTAGTAGTTGAACTTTGGACTAAGGGAAATAAGGAGAAGAACTGAGATGAGATTGTTAGGACCTTAGTGAATGATGAATTTGGATGATTAAGCGTTTGGTGTATTAAGGCAATTATATTTAAAGATTATTTTATTTTTTTTTTTTAACAAGAGGAAAAGCACAGCATTGTGATTTGCATTACTTTTAGCAGTTGTTACACCTATAATAGCATCGCTCGGGACGAGCAATGATTCAAGTTTG
>JBBMKA010006475.1:0-10240 GCA_037833695.1 Sechiopsis laciniata | reverse complement strand
CCGGTGCTGTCCCAAGTTACCTGGTGGAAAAACCATAGAAATAAGGGTGAGTACAAAGGCACTCAGTAAGAATCCCCCGTTGGGGTACAGTACGCAAGTCACATCATCTAGCATCTTAGCATACAAGCAAGCCAAACAAACAAGCAGACAATCTCATGACATGTCCAGCAACAATAATCTCAAACCTCGAGAGTCTCTAACTCTCGGCTAAAGGATCCATTTCAAATCACAAAATGAGTTATCAACATAACTCCAGAAGCTCGAGAGTCTCTAACTCTCGGCTAAGGTGATCAGCTCACTATACTGATCTTGGACACTTGGGAAAGTACCCAAGTGTCTGGCTCTAAACTGAACGGAAGGCTGTACTGATACACTAGCCCTAGGGAGCTCTCATCCTGGCATCTAATGCACATACGCGCACACCGCATGCTACTGCAAACTGGATAAATGTAGGCCTACACAAACTATACCGATCAAGGTACGCATGCCTAAGACTCGAAATGGTGTCCACTGATCCACAACAAGCGGGAGGCCCTCGGCACCATACTCTGGCAGCCTGATCATACCAACGCCTGAAGCTAAATGTCGTCCCAAGGTAGGCTTTCACCAAGGAAAGGACCCCACTCTGATAGGCCACAGACTAGACCTATGCTAGAGTGGTAGCTACTCCACGTCCGGCTGCTGGGGGTGAGGAGTCTGCCCTCACAAACCTGATCGGTGGGGACTCATATATTGGTCTACTCTTAGCCTCTGGATCATGACAACCTAACAGAATCTAGCTACTAAGAAAACACCCTAGAGCTAACAAAGTTCCATCAACAACATTGCACAACAAACATTCAGAATAAGAATAGTCACAAATACATAACAGCCACTGCAAACAAAATTGTGCAATCCAGGGTACAATAATCTACATGTCAAGTCCTATCAGACAAGTCATACAATCCTATCCACTAGCACATGATCATGCATCATTAAACCTGCAAAAGCCTATCCACTAACATGTTCAGTAAACAGGGTAAGCAACCAATCAGATCCTATCCACTAACATGCTCAGTAAAACAATAACAAACAACCAAGATGCAATCAGTGGCGAGTGCAGGGTCCACACAACCCAGACAAGGAATCCTTACCTGAGAATCGAAAATAAACAATAACAGATATTTGCTCTTCGAGCTGCAGAACCAACCACGCAAGAATATGCACCCTAGATAATTAATAATAATAATTAATAAACAACCAGACCACTAACGACTAAGCTATCCAACACAACCAGCTCGGGATCAGGAGTTACCCCAAGACCAAGAGGACAAGGCCTCGGCAGCAAGGGTCTCGGCAGCAAGGCAGTGTGGGTGGGCAGCAGTACTGGCACGGGCAAGGCTGAGCACATGTGAGGCTTGCGGCTGCTGTGCATGTGGGTCAGAGCGTGGGGCTACGTCTGGCATGAATGCGCACGGGGCGTGTGTGCAAGGCTCGGTGTCGCTGTTAGGCTGCGACCACAACGGCGAAGGCACGACTGGTGCGTGGGTGACGACGGGCAAGCAGATGGGGCTGCGGCAAGGGCGATCGGCTCAAGCTAGCGATCGCGGGAGAGCTGCGTGGATTGGTGATGAGTGCGGGTGTGGGCTCGATTGGGGCTTGCGTGCGGCGACTAGAGGGAGATGGAGAAGATGATTGATTGGGGGGGGGGGGAGAAATTTGGCTACGGTTATTTGATCGATCAAACTCCTAAAGGCAATTCTTTTCTTTTTTTTTCCTTTTTAAATAACCCCAAATCCTTTCATTTCTTTTAATTAAAAAAAAAAAAAAAAAAAACTCCTCTTTTCACCAAAATGACCCCACAACCTCCCAAACTGCAAAACTAACCCCGATGTCCTACAAAACATAAAAACAACCCTAGTCTCAGCAAAATGCAAGCACGACCCTGAAACTCCAATAAATTACCGAACTAACCCTAGGGATAAATGACTAAAGTACCCCTGAAAGCTAGAACTACCCTAACGGCCCAACGGAACAACCGAAATGATTAAGAAATATACCTGGGGAACCGGGATGAATACCTGAGCCGTTACACATTCAAGTTTTCTAATACTTACAAATAGCTTCTATTATATATATTTTTCGAAAAACAACTTTCATTAATCAAACAAACAAAATAGAACAAGAATTTGGACTCGACCCACAATTCGGGTCGCGACCGAACAAAAGAGAAACCAAAGAAATAACCGTCTATTATATATATATATACACACATATATATTTCAAAGAATCACCTAAAAATTTTATAGATAAGCAAAATTGAGATTTAAAATTGAAAACTAAAAATGAGTATGCATACCAGACTAAGAATTAAAGTATTAGTTTGATTTCGGTTCGATTTTTGTCAGTTTTATACCAAACCGACAACCGAACCGATATCATCGGTTTTAAAAAAATTGATCTGATCCAATGTCCAATAAAGTATAGAACCATTGGTTCGGTTTTTAATTAGTTCGGTTCGATTTTGGATCCGATCCGTTGTCCAATTTTTTTTAATATATCAAAAACATTTTTCATAAAAAATCTCATAAACAACAATATTTTTAAAGGTCGGAAGTATTTTTAAACTTATTAAAAATGATTTAAGGATGTTTTTTTACTTGAAATAGAAGGGAATTAAGAAAATTTTCAACACTTTAGGAAATCTTCAAAATAATGGGAGGAAGATGATTTTATACGACTTATTGACAAAATATATATTTATTTATAATCTCAAAAAATATATACATATATAATTCGGTTTGAATCAGTTTTTATTGGTTTTTTAAAATGAAAACCGGAACCGATCCAATATTTTCGGTTTTTTCAAATTACCAACCATATGTCCGATTTTGTGCTAAAAAACTGATCTGATCCATTGGATTGGATTGGTTCGGTTCTGTTTTTCAGTTTTTTGTTGCACCCCTAGTCAACAAGAATAATAGTTTAGCAACATTTTAATGTACTAGTAACCATGAGATCTGTGGTTCGAATTCCAAATTTCTTATTATACTAATAAAAAAATCAAAGCAACTGAAAGGGTTACCCATTGTGTAATGTTTGTGGCCCCCTCTCCCAATCTACATAAGCCCACATGACTTTCTTCTTTTTTGTTTCACCAAAAAAATCTCATATCAATAAATATGTTGTTCACTCTGTATATATCCAAGATTTCCCCCTTAACTTAGCAATGTCACTAACTTTGTTTGTCCAATAATCCTCCCCTCAAACAAAGTACACCAAGCCATATGAGACTTGCCACTCTTTTGTTCTACTATGAGGGTTTTGATCATTCACATTGCTAAGTCAAGAGTCGAGCTCTGATACCACTTGTTAGGGTCAACCGGACAACCACAAACCTCCACTTTAATATAATATTATTTAGTTTGGGCATAAGCCTTTATAACTTTGTTTTTTGTTGCCACCCAAAATGTCGCATATCAATGAAAGTGTTGTCTCCTTCTTGTATACTTAAGATCTTTTTCTTAACTTAATAATGCGAGTGATCAAGACTCTTAGAATAAAACAAAGGAATAACGAGACTCGTATGGCTCATAGTTTGATGATCTTCTCTCTCTATATATAATAGAATAAGAATTGTGTGGTTTGATGTTAATTCATTTCCACTCTACGGTCACGGGTTCAATCCCTAGAATCAATATTTGTAATCCACTTCTCCCAACTTCTACTTAGAAAAAAAAAAAGAAGAAAGAATTGTGGCATTCCAACTACCACTTCATAATTTGATGGTCTTCTTTTCTTTTCATTTTCCATCTTAAAATAGATATAAAATTTAAAGATTTGGGAAGTTTATTGAACTCCATAAAAAGGATAATAATAAGGAAGATTATTTACTCTTGTGCACCTCTTGTATTGTATGAATACCATTATTTTATTTTCTTCACAAAAACAAAAACCATTATTTTATTAAATAAACATTTAAGAGCACATATTTTGACGGTTTATTTTTATTTTTTAAAAAGAAAGGGACAAGAAAATAAATTAAGATTTTTTCTTCCTTAATATTTTTTAGTTCAACCACCATAAAAAATGATAGATTCAAACTCATTATCTTTTACAAATGTACACATTAGGTTAGTTATGTTTAAAAAAAAAAAAAAAAAAAAAAAAAAAACTATTTTGTATATGTATTTATTTCATTTTGTTTGTATACTTTCAAATGTCTAATTTTAATATACCTTTCGGTAAAAACTTAAATTTGACTCTATAAAAATTAACATCAATTCGCGTACAAAATGTCGTTAGAGCTCTATTCATATTGGCAATCTGATGTTAATTTTAATTTGAATCGATTCGATAATAATTTTAAAGTAAAAGAAAAAATTAATTATCTTAAAAATTAATTTTAAGTATCATTAAAGCATATGGACTGAAATATGGACAAAAATGGTACCTATCTGTAGTATAAATAATGAATGTCCTTAAAAAAATCAAAATATATAAGACTGCTTGGTTGTTTTTAGTTTTTTTATTTTGGTTTTTAATTTTTAGTTTTTGATTTTTTGATTTTAAAAAAATAAAATCATACATGTTTAATAACTGTTTTATGTGATAAAGGTTTTTTATTTTTTAAAAACTAAAAAATTATTTTAATATTTAATAAAATAAAATAAAAATTAAAGTATTATTAATTTAATAAACCTTTTCGAACTTTATTTGTAGTGTGCTTTGTCACTTTTCTAATATTATTCTAAAAAAGGAAAATAAAAACTTACTTATGAAAGCTACTCTATTTAATTTTTAAAATTTATTTATTATTTTAAAAATGTTTTTAAAATTTTTAAAATTAAAATTAAAATTGTCAAACAAACTTATTTTTAAAAAGTTAAAAACAAAAATAAAAAATAAAAACCAAATGGTTGGTCGTGGTAATTTAACGGACCATTTTCTTTCCTCTCATCATTATTTTACCTTTGGACAAAAAAAAAAAAAAAAAAAAAAAATCAATGCGTTGGGCACGTGCATGAACGTGCTTACTATTCGGCCCGTTATTTTCAATATATTTGGAATGTTTGGTTTTGTTTTGTCTCCACTCAATATTTTTTTTGGAACAACTTTTGCGGTTGAAAGCGCAATGGGATCCCACGATCGTCAATCAAGGAGCTTTTGCTATTTACCTTTGAACTTTAATAGTTACTATTGCGGTTGATGTTTCTAAAAAGTTACAAATAATTCTCACCCAATCAAACTTAGTCACACACAAATAAAAAATTAAATGAGATCACGCATGTAGTTACACACTAGTGTGGTTTTTAGTTACTTACTATATCAGTATAGTAGCACTAGCACACTTACCCTTGAGTCACTTACAAGTATTGTCATGGAATGAATTCGGGTCAAAGAACGCTTGACTCAAGAGAGGAAAAGAAGAGCCTATAGAGAGAAAGTTCGATCCAAGGAGAGAGCTCATGACTCTATAACGGGTTGGGAAGGCTTCCTTAAGCTTTCTAAGTTAGACTCTCACTTCTCAAAGCATATCGATTTTCGATAGTCGAGTAACTCAACTTCTCGAGATTAAATTCTGTTCAATCCATACCTTATTGGGTAAAACTAAATTAGGAAATTTGGTTGAGGAAACCCCTTGCCACCGAGGAGAACATCCCAATTCAAGCACAACCCATCAAAACAACACACTTGACCTAATTGAAAAGATAACTAAGCTGTTACACTGTATCCAAAGAAATATAACCTCTCTTTTAATATGTAATTGAAATGTTACACATTAAAATAAGATATTAATTCAACAACAACAATTACATTTCAAAAACATTTTTTGTATTCCAACTAAAATGAGGAGGTAAACCATTT
The DNA here is from genome assembly GCA_037833695.1 of Sechiopsis laciniata. Taxonomy (NCBI): domain Eukaryota; kingdom Viridiplantae; phylum Streptophyta; class Magnoliopsida; order Cucurbitales; family Cucurbitaceae; genus Sechiopsis; species Sechiopsis laciniata. The sequence continues at coordinate 4,393 of JBBMKA010006475.1, read as the reverse complement.
TAAACGATCTAAAAATGATCAAAAGACTTGTTTTCGCTCTTTTCTAAGATACTAACTTGAGCATTGAAGTATTGCTATACTAACATTATACCTTTACTCTCTCTATTTTGCAAGTCACCTCTGTCTCCAATAAATACAAATTTACCATTAATACCGATCATCGAAAATTTGGTATCAACAAGTATCACGAACATATGACCGTTTGTATGCTTTCTGATTTAAACATTTTTTTAAATATTTTATTTTATTAAAATATATTCTTATTAAAGATGTCAAACGGAGGTGGATAAAACTGGAATTGAAAAAATTCAATTTGAAAATTTGTCATAATTGAAATATAAAGAGTGTTAAAATTTGACACCCGTACTAAGTTGTATTATTTTTCAAAATTTGTGTTCCCAATGAATATAGAGATTAAGAAGATAGAAAATAAACAAGTGAAGCCGAAAACTAAGTGGAAGACAACTAAACTTTGGAAACAAACACATAAATGATGAAAAAAAAGCATATTATAAAATATTGGTACATATTGTCGGATCTGTTTTTCCCTTTTATTATGCAATTGTTGGCCTGCTCCAATCGGATCGTCGTACCAAGTGACCACATTAGACTTGGCAATTGGCCGATTAAAATTTAGAATTAATTATAAGTTTGGTCCTTATATTTTAAATAAAGTTAGAATTCAATTTTTATGGTTGCAAAAATTAGAATTTAGTTTCGTGATTTGAAAAAGTTAAAATTTGGTCCATATGATTTAAAAAAACTAGAATTTAGTTTCTACGCTTTGTTAAAATTTAAAAAATAATTCTTATCGTTTCTAATAATTAACGAATTGAGTACGTGAAAATTAATTATTCGTTTGTCAATAATAGTAGTGTGAGTTATGTGATTGAACAAAAAAAATAGCATGAATAACTAATTTTTACGTACATAATTCACAATAAATACAATCATTAGATTTTATCAAACCACATGGACTAAATTCTAATTTTTACATTTATAGAGACTAAATTCTAACTATTTTCAAACTATAGGAATTAAATTTTAGTTTTTGAAATCATAAAAACTAAACTCTAACTTTCTTCAAACTATATGGACCAAATTTATAATTTATCTTTAAATTTATGGCTGACCTAAAATTTAGGTGAGAAAGAATCCACATGAATAGAATTTTAATGGTATCATGTCTAACTTATTAACTAAAAAATCATTATAGATTTGAGTCTTCCAATTCTCGAATGTTGTTGAATTCAAAAAAAAAAAAAAATTCATCTAAAAAGTGTGAATTTTTTTTTTTTCGAATATCTTTTAGTATACGAACCCTTTTTATTTTTTTTGAAGAAAAAGTATACGAACCCTTCTATAACATAAATGGCATGTTTGGTTGTTTCTCTATTTTCTAATTACCTTTTCATTTTTTCATCAATTCTAATATTTTGATAACTCATATCTTTTATATTAGTGGATTCATTCAAAACCTTAATTGCTTTTAACCATGTTTGGATTGAAAGGATGTATATTCAAATGAGAAGGTCGTCTGTTTGCAGAATTATCCAACACACAAATTAAAGACATAATAATTAAAGAGAATGATGATGTGGCAGCTTGGATTTCGCTAAAGCGAAATCTCTACTCTAATTACGCGAAATGTGTGTGGTTCTCCAAGAGTGTGCAAGTATATACAGTCCTGTTGTAACAAGTTTAATGTAAGTAAAAGTCATCTCCACAAGAATTAGTGATTAGTGTCATGCTTAAGCGAAGGTTAAAGAGTCAAGATAACATGGAGAAAATTGTTGAAATGAACTAAACTAGGCGAAATAAAAGTAATGTGAATGAAATTAGGATAAAATTTATCGGAAGGAGAATAAGATTTTTCGAAGAGTTTCGCTTAGGAGAAACGGCGTTAAGCGGAGAAGCGAACTACTGATGACTTCTCCTTGGCTCTCTCGAGCTCTTAGTTCGGTTCCCTTGAACTCAAACAACGCTAAAATCATGCAGACAGCATTAGGCGAACCTTATCTCTAAGTGTTTGTTAATAAGCAAGCAAAGCTTAGCAGACCTAATGTTATACATGCAGGTTCGGTCTATTTTAATTCTCTCGAAGTGAAATAAAGACATACATACAGTAGATCAGATAGAATATATTTTGAGTTAATGCAGCATACATAATAGTTTGACATCTTGCTACAACTTCGCTTAGGCGAACTTCTCCTACTTGCCTACTTCCTTCCAATGACAAACTTAGGTACTCATAACGATAATTAAATTCTAAGCAATGTAAAAACAAAAGTTCATCTTCATTAAAAACATCAAATAACAACGTTTGCTACAGACTAATACTAATGCAAAAATAAATGAAAGCAATAAAAGGGGAAATAAAGATAAGAAGAAGCCTGGTCGGAATCGTAAAGACAGCAACTCCAACTTGGCTCCGGTGAAATCTCTGCAACTTCGGCTAACTACAACTATGCTTCAATTATTAAACAACTGGAAATGGGAAAAGCAACTAAACTACAGCTAAAATTAGGAAATATTGATCGGAAATTGAAAGCTACAACGGTGGACGACCCCAGTGGGCGACGACCCCAAAATGGGTGACAGTCTTAAATGAAGGAGAAGGGCAACTATTTATACTCCAACTCCAAGCGACAAGGTCTGCTCCACGATCCTAACACTGTTTAAAGCTGTTCTACTTCTAACATTCCTGCTCCACGATCCGTATTGTCGGCTGTGTCAAAGCATCCTTTATTTCGCTAACTTGCCGAGCATGTACTTTCGCTGGAATCAATTTCGCCTAAGCGAAATCTTTGGCAATTCTTCGTGTTATGCTGCGGTGTGGAATATTTTCAAGGCGCGTTCGCTGGGTTGACTTTCGCTTACTCGAGCTCCCTTCTTGTGTGAATTTTGCTTCGCTCATCAGGAATGCTGTAGACAAACTAGAAAGTATCAATTATTTTTAACACTACAAAATTTGCACACATTCAGGCATGTTTCACTACTACGAACCTCTAAAATTCATCCTAATCAGAAAACTAAAGTTGTTTCACTTAAGAGTAATATTTGTATGATGGGACGAAATTTCATATTAAATTATTTAATTATAGCAAATTCTTATAAAAATATATTCTTTTTATAAACTTTAACTCTCAATTCTTGAGAGTTATTATCGTCTTATTTGATATCAATCATGAGCTCAAATTGTCTCCATATATGGATTGTGAGGCCGCGAAACTCAAGTTTGATGATGGAACAAAAATAGAGAGTGTTGTCTGCTGCATCCATGTTCTTGGTGCCAATACCATTGTTGATATGTGTATTCATAGTTATAATGCCAGCCACAACAACGCAACCGTCATGGTATATACTGTTGGAAAAAACCCGCAAATAGTCGTGGGATTGGTATATAGCGTTGCAAAAGTGGTGCAAACTTGAAAAGTTTAAAGACTATAAATTATATGAGCAATACTTGAGTTCTTACTAGTAAGGACCCAAGCCCTACTTAGCTATATTAATGGCCACAAATTTCTTTTTTTTTTTCTTGGGTTTAGGAAAATGTGAATAAAAAGATGTTAAATTTGTGGCTATCAATGTACGTAAGGAGAGCTTGTGTCCTAACTAGTAAGGACCCAAGTACTATTTAAATTACATTCGATTTTAGCACCTGTATGTACTTATACATGTTCTAAATAAACATTACATTTTATTTTAATTGAAAATTATAATGGTTTGAATTTTTAAATGCCACACAATCGTTTGTTAAAATAATAGGTGTAGCTTTTGTTAGGTTATTATGACTAAATCTTAATTTTAATTTATCATCCTCAAAACCCTAAAGTTATGCTTACGAGGTATTTCGTGTCCGACTTAATTTAATTAGTTTTTTTTGTTGCTAGAGTGAAGCTTAATCTAGTGAAAATTGACAAGTATTCTCAACAACAAGATCGTAGGTTTAAATCTCTCAATTATTATACTAAATAAATATGAAACAAATTGAAAGGGTAGGTAACATGTTTTGGTTGATTGATTGTAATTCAATTCAATTTTATAGTCACTGGTTCGATCATGAATATCCGTATCTGACTCTCATCTTATCGTGGTCTCCTCCCCAATTTATACTTCAAAAAATAATCATGAAACAATTTTACTCATTTTCTTAATTTATTTGCCTAAATTTAGTCATTTCTCTCTTTGTCCAAACTAACAAATATTCATAGGGACAACTATGGAAATGTCTAATTTTTAGATAATTATTTAGTAAATGTCCACAATTCAAAAGACTTTAAATGAGTGTCTAAATTTGATTTTCTATAAATGACTAAATAATTAATTAGATTGTTATTGACTATTATGCCCTTATTAATACTTTTAATTGATGTGAATTATTAAAATAGAT
>JBBMKA010006474.1:0-10240 GCA_037833695.1 Sechiopsis laciniata | reverse complement strand
CGTTTATAATAAACGGTGGGGCAAACACGGGTTGGGTTATTATAACCAACCCAACCGTTTACATAAACGGTGCCCCATACATACCCAAGTGTTTTTTAAAAAAATTAAATTAATTCTTTATTATCAATTAAACAATATAATTTGTTTTTAAGAAAAAACATTTTCCTAAAAGTTCTTTCTACCACTCCCCACTTCAAAATTTATATCAAACTCATCCATAGTTGATGAAATACCTTTAAATGTTAAATAACATTGATAAGCATTGGTTAAATTTCAATATGATAATGGTTTAACTTGATAATTCTTTGTTCTTTAAGAAAGGATTGTGATTTGGGAAAAATATATACTACTAACTTCCCCAGTCCCTCATTCAAGGTAAAAATGCAACTAAAGTTCCATAGATGGATAGGTTATTCAAGAAGAGACAGTAGTCTTTAATCCAGATAGGAAATTATCCAAGAGTACAACCAAAGTCTTACAAATAAGGGTATGTTTGGCTGGGGTGAGAAGAGAAAGAAAAGGAAGGAAAGTAAAGTGAGAGTAAATTAATGTTTGGTAGAAAATGATGAGAAAGGAAGTGATAATAAATTTGTATTTGGTGGAAACTGAAGTGATATAATTTTTTAATGAAAAAATTAAATATTTAATATAATGGTCATATACTTTTTTTTATGAATCAAATATCATTTTAAATTTTTATTTAGTTCAATTTAATGTTTAAATAAAATTTAATAAATTCTGATCATTAAAATTATTAAATAAAATAAATTCAAAAAATTAAATTTAATAGTTAAAATAATAATAATCAAAATAATTTGATCAATATAAATTATATATAAATACAATTAAGTTTTAGAAAAATTGAATAAAAAAGAAAAATGTAATTAGTTTAATTATTATTTTTAAATATAATAAAAACTTAATTAGTTTAATTATTTTAAAAGAAAAAGATACTATAAATAATTTATAATAAATTATCGTATAACTTAACTTGAATTTTTAGACTTCTCAAAAAAAAAAAAAACACTTGAATTTTTAGTTTAAACAATTACTTTGGAGTAAATACAATCAAAATTAATTAACACAACAACTAATAAAAGTAAGAAAACTTACAAAATTAGTCAAATTCAAAAAATAATTACAAATATGAAAACTTTTTAAAAGATTTAGCAATTATAATCATAAAGATTAATATAATACGATATTAATAATATATAATACAATAATACACAATATTATATTAATAACATATATGACTACATTAATAATACATAATAATGTATTAATAATACAAAATAGTGTATTAATAATAAATAATATTGTATTAATGAGTATGAATAATATTGTATTGAACTATATTTATGATTATGAATACAAATATTTTTAAATTTAACTATATTTTTAATTATTTTGTTAAAATAGAGGATCCATTACAATTTCCAAGAAAACAAAAATTAATTAGAAACTAAAATTATATATGTGAAACTCAAATAAAAAACTCAAAAATGTATAAAGAAAAAAAACATTTAATTAGAAACTAAAATTTTATATATTTATATATATATATATATATATATATATATATATAGCCCATGCGCCCACTTAAAAGTTTACAACCAATTATTTTATCCCAGCTGGCCAAACATAAATTAAAAGCTCAACCCTTTCTTTCCTTACCCAAGACAGCCCCCCAAACTTGCCCTAAATGATTATCTAAAGAAGGGTTTGATGATTCTTTATTTGAAGGGAAAATAAATAAATAAAATAGTTGCCTTGTCCTATTTTTTCTTTTTTTTTTTTAATTAGTTGCCTTGTCCTAAATATGACTGAGGATTTCTCCACTAACAATATGCAATTTCAAACAATAAATTTTGGAAGTTATAATAAACTATTAAGAATCGATAGCACATAACTAACTCATCGTAACAATTTAAGTATTCATCAAATAAAAGTTAAACATCTTGTACATTATCTACAAACAAAGTGTATGCTTATAGCAAAGAGGTCGTGTATTCAAATTTTCTACCCCTAATTATTGTTGAACTAAAAAATAATCCTTTTACATTAACCTAGCAGGTTGGATTGGAGTGGTCGGCGATTCCAACATAAATTAAAATTATGCAATGAAGGCAGGGGAGAATACTTTTAGAAACCTGAAAAAAGCCATTTTTTTTCTTCAACGACAATTAAAAAGAAACAGCAACAATAAAAATAATAATAACAAAAACTAAATAAATAAGGCCCTATATCTTATCTCGGTTGTTAGCATTCACTATTCACGAACAACCATAAAATATTTTTTCAAAATAAAAAAACAAACCACAAAACACTTTTGTGAAAGATTCCTTGTAATTAAACAAACTCAGCCTTGAAAATAAACAAAGAAATTGTCGGAAAGGAGGTCTGTCAGACTCAAAGGCCAATCATGGATTAAAAACAAACAAAATCATCATTGAGTTTAAACTTTAAAAATAGAGAACTGAAAAGCCTCAAAAATCCCCTTACCTTTTTTACAGGCAATTGCAAGAACTAAGCTCTTTGACAATAGCAAAATGGAGGAAAAGCCTCAAAGTCTGATCCAAATCCCCAAAGTGAAGTTGGGTAGCCAAGGATTGGAGGTAAGCTTTATCACATATCAGAAATGGGAATTTGCAAAAACAAACAACAAAACATTGAAGAATCCCAAAATTTAACTTTAGCAAGCAGAGGTTCAATCTTGATGGGATATGAAAATTGTTCTTTGTGAAATGGTTACAGGTTTCAAGGTTGGGTTTTGGGTGTGCAGGACTCTCAGGACTTTACAATGCTCCCCTCACTCATGAAGAAGGATGTGGCATGGTCAAACAAGCTTTCACTAGAGGCATAACCTTTTTCGATACGTCCGATCTTTATGGAGCGCATCACGACAATGAAATCATGGTCGGAAAGGTGTATTTTCTGTAACACAAACTTTCAAAGTTGTAGAGTTTGAATTCTTACCAGTACGCTAAAGACATTCATATTTCCAGGCCTTGAAACAGCTTCCTCGAGAGAAGATCCAGTTAGCTACAAAATTTGGCATTGTGTCCTTGGAGGGATTCCAATTTGCAGTAATGGGACACCTGAATATGTACGGAGGTGCTGTGAAGCGAGTCTCGAGCGGCTTCAAGTTGATCACATTGACCTTTATTATCAGCATCGAGTCGATCCATCTGTGCCAATTGAGGAAACTGTGAGCTCTCTCTTCCATTGACAGTCATGTATTGAGTTTCCTTTATCTTAGATCCAAAATAACAATTGAGATATTCCTTGAATTCTTTGATGCCCCACGATTTAGTCGAGAGCCTCACTGCTTGGTCAACGAGTCAGGGTCTAGAGGCGAGGCCCCTTGTGGGAGCTTTGGGGCAACGCTTCGAAACCTCGACGAAATATATAATTAGGTTTATGTTTCCATATTTGGGATTATTTTGTAATAGAGTTTTATGAGAGTGCACTATATAAACTCTCTTAAAAACCCTAGATCCCAGTTAATCAACATTGTGTAATCTTGTGTCTCCAAATTAATAAACCGTTCTCTCCTCTGCCTGTGGATGTAAATAACATATCGTTAGTGAAGTACGTAAATTTATGTAATTTTTTCTCAAGTTTTTCTAAAGGTTTTTCTTTGATTGTTGTTCGGTTTTCATAACAATAACAATCACCTTTTGAAACTTTGATGAATGGTTGTGAAGATGGGAGAGCTGAAGAAGCTGGTGGAGGAGGGGAAGATAAAGTACATTGGTTTATCTGAAGCTGATGCTGACACGATCCGGAGAGCCCATGCAGTTCATCCAATCACTGCCTTACAGATGGAGTATTCGCTGTGGAGCCGAGACACTGAAGATGAGATAATTCCACTTTGCAGGTGAGAAAAAGAAACTAGATAATACAAAGGTATATCTTGATAGACTCAGTGGATGAAGGAATGGTGTTTTGCAGAGAGCTCGGAACTGGGATTGTGGCTTACAGTCCTCTGGGTCGAGGTTTCTTCGGTGGGAAGGCGGTTGCAGAGAGCTTGCCCAATGAGAGCTTGCTGGTAAGTTTGTTAAAGGAGAATTCAGAGCAATTTCTGCCATGGGATCTGCTTATCATAACTCGTGGATGTGTTGTGTTGACAGGTTAAACATCCAAGATTCTGCAAGGAGAATTTAGAAGAGAATGAAGCTATTTACAAACGACTTGTTGATGTGGCTGCCAAGAATCACTGCACAACAGCTCAGTTGGCTTTAGCGTGGCTGCTCCATCAGGGTATTGATATAGTTCCCATCCCAGGTACGCTAAATATCTTCCTCTTCCTGCAAAAATGGAGTTGTAAAAATGTTATTTGTTGAAGAATGCCAATAGTTTAGACAATAGAAAGAAATTTTCATCATAAAATCTTGAATGACTATCAAAACGAAGATCAAAGTTAATCTAATGGTGGTTTGTAGGTATAGACTTCCAAAATAGGAGATCTTGAAATCAAATCTTTGCAATGTCATTGTCTCTCCGTGATATATTAATTAGGGATATTCATGGATCGGTCAGTGTCGATTTTTGGTGAAAATTGACACCAAACCGACCTATCAGTTTGTTAAAAAATGACACCGAATGCTCCGAGGACAGTTCCAACTCTTTGTTTTTTGGTTAAATATTTTTTTAACCGACACCGACCTACATATACTTGAAAACCGACCGACTGCCCTTTATCCAGTCGAATCGATTTTCGGGGAATGATGAACACCCCAAAATTTTAATAGTCCATATATTGAGACTCTCATGGGCCAGATTAATATAACATAGGAGGATGTTGAGAAAGGATTGAATGCTCTGAAAACAGTTCCAACTTTTCTGTTTTGTTTCCCATTTTACAATAGGAACAACCAAAGTTGGGAACCTTGACAGCAACATTGGATCATTGGGCGTGAAGCTAACAGAGGAAGATTTGAAAGAAATTAGTGATGCTGTGCCAATTGATGAAGTTAGAGGTGAGCGAGAGTATGAAGTTTTCTCCAAATTTATGTGGAACTTTGCAGATACTTCATTAAGGAGCTGAAAGCTATGTTAGACCTCTCGTTATTTGAAACTTGTTACTTGTTACCACTGCAGACGTGATAAAACAGTTCAGTTCCCAGCTCTGTCATGGGTACAACCCTACATGTAATGAAATTGATAAGACCTATCTTCTTGAATTTTTTTCTTTAAAACCGGAAAATCGGAGCTTCGCTCCACTGTACACGGGGTAACCACGACCACCCCTAGGCTGGACATCAGGAAAACATCGAAGGAATGGAGACACGGAACATGTTTATAAATTAATATCACAGGTGAGTCTCAAACATGAGACCTTAAGGGAAGCACACCTTCAAACCCCAAGCCTTCGACCACCGCGTCATCCTTTGGGGACAACCAATCTTCTTGGTATTAATATAGGGACGTTTAAAAAACTCCTACCACAAGGCCTAACCCTTTAGTCAATACTAATATGTTTCCCTTTTACAAGATTAGGTTAGTACTTGTAGAGGCATCAAGCCTAACAACTCTAACAAGACAAAATAAAGTCGTTTAAGAAGTAGCACCCTTTGGGTTAACTAGACAAAATAAATAAAGCTTGTAAGCAGGCATGTGGGATTCTGATATAAGTATGGCTTCAATATTTAGCAATATCAATACAAGTGCACAAAACACAAAACTACTAATGGAAAATGTTAGATGGTGATAAGTTAGGGGCCTTAAAGAGTTTGTTGTTAAACCGGTTTGTTAGAAGGGTGTTTATAGAAACTATGCATATTTTGAATGATTAGACTTTAGGTTCAAGAGAGGATTCGCTAGAGAGGAAGGTTCCAACTTCCTATCTAACTTGGTTAGTTCGTATTCCTTTTATCCTTTATATTTCTATAGTCAGAAGCCTGGTGAGAATGGATTGAAAGAGCACGTAAATAACATCAATGTTGAAAATTCATAACCAGACATTTGCTTTGTGGCTACAAATTTTCCTAGAAACAAGCTTCTGATCTCAAATAGGCATGAAACTTTCTAGTCAGCATCAACAAGAAAACTAACAAGGTTAGTAATTTCTAAACTGTAGGGAAGAATATAATTGTCATGTAATAAAAGAATAGTATTATGAAGGAAATGATTGAACTGTTCAGCTGACACACAAGCTCAATAATTTGTAAGGCATTATGGAACAGTTACAGGCTCTCCTGATAAAATACTAGCTTAGTATAAATACACACAAATATAGGGTCTTGTAGAACAATAAGAACAATAAATGTGATTAAGCAAATACGATAGTCTTTGAGTATACAAGAACTTTATATTCGAGATTTCATATCTTCGAGTTCTCCAAATAGAGAAATTTCTTTCTTTAAAGCATAAAATCTAATGGGGCCAAAATCTTCCAAAGTGGTTCAAATTACAATTTCTTAAAGAAAATCAATACAAAAATATAAAGTTCAGACATTATAATTCATAAAACCATGTTTCAACAGCAGATGTCATATTTATAGAGTATTTATTCTAAGCCATACCCAACAATAATACATAGCTTTGTATTATTAATTGTCATAGTACAGAAGAATACACAAGTCTTTAATGAGCCTTGAGTGCCACTCCAGCTTTGTCAGTGAAGGTCATGAGGTACTCTTTCCTTGCTGGATGCTGCTCTTGTGGTCGGTTAAAAGGGGTCCAAATTGGCTCTCCCTTAAACAGCCTCATTAACTGCAAATAATCCAATAACATTGATAATGCTATGAAGATTGTAACGAATGAAATAACATTTTTATTTGCCTAGTAATAAGATTTATGTTTTCGTATTGGGTTGTTTTACGTATTGAGCCATATTGTTTTTTGGAAACCGGGAAATTACTGGGGTAATCACGTCCGTCTCTAGACCAGGCACCAGAAAACATCGAAGGAATGGAGACATAGAAGGTGTATGCAAAATAATGTCACAGGTGCATTTCGAACCTAGAACCATGAGAGAAGCACACCTTCAAATCTCAAGCCTTTGACCACCGTGCCACCCCTTGAGACTCAATTGAGTCATATTTTTTAGCAACTATTGAGTCATATTTTGTAATAGAATTTTATGAAAATGCATATAAACTCTAGTTTCAATTTCATCGACATTCTTGTATTCTTATCTCCTTAATAAAACCGTTCTTTCTTCCCTCTGCCTATAGACGTAGTTAACACACTGTTAGTAAACCACGCATATCATCATGTTTTGTGTCTTGTTCCTTACATTTTTTCTTTGATTATTGTTCCGATTTCATAACCCATACAATGACATTCTTCAAATTGATGGTATTTAATTCTACCTTAGCATAATTACTGGTGTCCAGAGTAAAACGATGGTAGATACCGGCCGGCAAGATGATAAGATCTCCGGGCTTAATCCAAATGCGAATCCAACCGTCTTCATTGTCCCTAACATCAATGTAGCCAGTTCCATCCAAACAGTAACGAATTTCCTCATCAGCATGAATGTGCTCTGTGTAGAAATCCTTCAACTTCGCTTCATAATTGGCAAGTTTCTCTGGACTTATATCAAGTAAATCCTACCATATCAGAAGACAAAAGAAACTTAGGTTAAGTCAAAAAATAGAGGAAAATACATTTTTAAGTTTGAGGTCTAGTTTCAATTTGGTCCCTATGTTTCAAAATTGAACATTTTTACACTTAACATTTCAATAATGCTCACTTTTAATCATTAAGATAACGAAATCATTAGTTACATAGAGTAATGTTAACTACGATGATTAGACTAATTTTACATTTCAATATATTGATAGTCACCCCGCAGTGGTCGAGAGCTTGGATTTTGAAAGTGTGTTCCTCGAGTATAATGGAGCTTCTCCTTGACATGATTAATCAAATGAGTGCCTGGCCTAGGGACGGGTGTGGTTACCCTTGGTATAGTAGAGTTTCTACCTGGCCTAGGGACGGATTAAGTATAAAAGTAAACTACAAACCCAAGCAAGGACTAAAAGTGAGCATTATTGAAATTTTAGGCGTAAAAGTATTCAATTTTTAAACAGACCAAATTGAAACTAAAAATGAAAGTTCCCAATAGAACAAAAAATGGAAAACGCCAATGGATTAATGAAATATTCACAGACCACGTAGTTGTATCCCCTGTCTTGTCGAATTTTCTTCAATTCCTCATCGTTTTCATATTCGTTCGGGTTCAATTTCCAGTACAACACTCCTAATTCTGAAGACAATTCATTAAATTCAATCAAAGAGCAAAAAACCTCTTGAGAAGCTTTGGTGAAGAGGATAGGAGAGCAAACCTGCCAATTGGTCCATGGAGACGAACTGTTTAGGATTCTGGTGATGAGGAAGCCTCTGGTCTTCGTTGCTTTCGTCCATAAACCATGCCTGCACAAACACTAGTTTCTAGGGTGAAAGAAAAAACCGACAAAACCGAACTTAATCAAATCGATCCATTAGATCAGTTCGGTTTTTAAGAATAATATTGAATCGATGGGTTTGATATTTTAAAAAATTAAAATACATTAATTCCAATTAATTTTTTAATGGAAGAACCAACCGAAATATTGATATTGAAATTCGTTAACAGTTTGATGTCCCGTGATTAGTTAGTCAAGATTATGTTGTCCTTGAAATTTAGACGGAAGTAATTAAGTTTCTATTTTTGTATACGGACACTTATGTAATTTTTTCAGCCTTATCTATAAGATTTTATGCTATGTAAACTCCTTTAAAACTTAGTCCAAGTTGATAGAGATTATGTATTTTTGTTATCTCCTTAAGCAAAATTCTCCTGTGTCAGTGAATATAGCTAACACCGTTAGAAAACCATTTTAAATTCTAAGTTTCTTTACCATTTTCATTAGATTTCAATCTGATGAAAGAATCAAATTAGATCCGAAATATGAAGCAAAACTACAAAATATTAGGTTATTTATGAATCTTTTGAGTCGATGTCGTATATATCCAATAAAGAACAGGTGGGGTTCAGTAGACTCACCTCGATCGCCATTCTTGAACCAGCTCTCTGAAATTCGTTCACTGAGATGAATCGTCGAGAATATTCTCCGATGAACCGCCGAGCTCCGAATTTAAAGGGAGGGACTTCAAACTCTCGGTTGAGCTCGAAGATTTGAATTGAAGATTTTCTTTTTCTTTTGTTATGTTTTGTCCTCATTTGTTTAATTAATGTCCATGGTGAATCCACGTGGACGGCTGCAGTTTTTGCTCAAACTTGTGGCGCGTAAGTGACGTGGATTTTAAAAGTTTTGCGACCAAGGAAAAAAAGAATAGCGATTTAGGATATAACTTAACATCACTTAAATTGTGAAATTCGGCTATGTGCCTTAACGAGAGTCACATCTTATTTTTTTTAATTTGAAAAAGATAAGATTAATGAAAATTAAAATATGACTCTCATTAAAGTACATAGGTGGATTTCACAATTTAAGTGATATTAGACATCACCTAACTTTTTCTAAAAATAATCCATAAAATAGAGGCATGGATTTGGAGTTTACGCCTAATAATATGAGCATAATTCCATTATTTTCTATCCATGTAATTGTTGATCTCAAAATAATAATAACAAATTAAGAAAATAATAATAATATTCATTTCTACCTGTTATTACTTGTTCAAAAATTTATATGTATATTGTTGCAAAATTATCCACCACACAATTTAAGAAAAAAATAATGACGTGAGAATGGTGACGTGAAAAAGTAATGATTTCGCCTCAGCGAAATTCTACTCAATCAAGCAGGGTGTGTGTGTAAATTCCAAAGATTGTGCAAGCATACACAGTTTGTTATAGCAAGTTTTATCTATAAGTACAGGTCGTTCTTCTACAGGGATTTTTTATCATGTTTTAAATTTGTTTTCATTCAAGAGTTAAGGGTAACAAAATTGGTTGATAAATGGATAATGAGTAATCGAAAATAGTAAATAATGAGAACAATACAAGACTAACTTTCGAAAGGGTTTAGGCTTTTCAGGGCTTCGCTTAAGCGACGAGGGTAGCGAGGACGAACAACTGACAGACTTCCCTTAGCTCTCTCGAGCTCGTAGTCCAGTTCTGTTGAACTCAAACACTTATTAATTAAACAATCAGCATTAGGTGAACCTTATCTCTAAGTGTTATTTGATTAGCAAGCAAAGCTTACAGTCCTAATGTTATACATGCAAGTTCGCTCTATTTCTATCCTCTCGAAGCAAAACAAAGTTAATACAGTTGGTTTGT
>JBBMKA010006473.1:0-10241 GCA_037833695.1 Sechiopsis laciniata | reverse complement strand
TTAAATGTGTATTTTAATTTCATGCATGCTGAGTAAGGACTAGGTTTAGGACCACTTTTCGGGTCGGGTCCTTACAGAGGGCCTTCAGGATAGTGACTCAGCGGACACCTTTCCTTGTCAAGATAGACATGTAGACCTAGACCATGTTGGCTTGTGTAGTGATGTGATTATTTGGTGCGGTATAAATAAGCTAATGATAAATTCTAAGTGTGAATCTAAGTTCTACCTTTCAAATTGCATTAATACGCAAGTATATGCAGTCAAGTATGCAGCAAGTGATAAGTATTTATATTTTATCGTTTTCTACAGGGATTGATGTCTAAAATCAGTTAATTAATCTAAGAGTTGTGCAAGAAAGTAAAAAGAATGGTATTAGGATTTTGGTTTTGTTTAATATCTAAATGCGGAAATAAAACTAAAATGTAAAATTAACTAAGTAAGGCTTGGGTTAAGGTTATGGGACGCGTCTAACACTTCCTAGGGTAAATTGCGGTAAGTAGTAATTCCCATACTTTGCCTAACAAACGTCCGCTTCCGCTTTCGTTCGTATTAAACCCAACTTCCATTGTAACTCAATGTAATTATCAATCGGTGCTGCGTATACAGTAGTTACGTGTTTATCTCTAAACTTCGATTTAAAGTATGAAAGACTTAATACTACCCTACTAAACATACAAACTAGTAGTAAATAGTGGCGATTGCTTGAAAAATAGGACTCCGTGTCAACATGAACACGAACTTCACTTTGAAATCATACTCCCAAGTATGGGAGAAGAACTCCAAAAATAGGCACACTTTCTCTCTTGGTTTTTCTCCTTTTTATAGGCTTGAGATGCTTGGGGACTAAGGAATCGACTTGGAAGGCAAGGATTGGGTTTCGAAATATCTTTTATTGCTTTTTATTGCAATTTATCTTTAGCAGCTTATCCCCTGATTCTTGCGGCAGCTTTCTTCTAATTTTCTCAATCACATCTTTGGTGATTGAGGCATGAATCCCATGATTATTGTAGTTTGTCTATTCTGCAATCTGAGAGTTGGCATTAGCTCGTCATCCGATTCTTTCTTTATTGAGGCTTTTGCATCCGATCTGCAGTTTTTGCATCAATGTTTCCAGATCCGTATTGCTCTGATTTCTGCATCGTTTCGAATTAATTCTTTTTCGCAACGGATATTTGTCCTTTACAAATATTGTTTGGAAGATCCCGCTGTCTACAACCACCAAAACGTCCTGATGTGAATTTTGACCTTTCGTTTTCCTTTGAATGTAGTGCTAAGCACTTTTCGAATTTTTGTAGATATAACAATAAATTAGCGCAGCATGGAATCTTTGGCATTTAAGTACAAAAAGCATTCAACATTCACTAGCCTTTTATAGATAAGTACTTTAAAATGTGCTAATTTCCCAAGCCTTTTATATTTAAGCTCATAAATCATACATGGATAACAATTTTCCATCTTAATGTTATTCTAACTTTAAAGTTTATTCGATTAACGCACAAAAACCTTTAGACTATATTAAGATATTAGCCTAAATAATGCTATATTTGAGAGCTATCATGTAGGCATACACCTGACTGGTTTACAGCAACATGAGGTGTATGCGTACACACACCGAGTGTCAGGTAGATGGTTTACTTGGACTAGTGTCGTCAGTACACCAGTAGTGGTTGAGTTGTTTGAGTTGATCGAGCTAGAAAGTCGTGTAACGAACCTCATGACCTGTCGTTTTCTTATGTTTAGGTGAGTGTCTTAAGGGCTCATAAGAGAGTTGTGTAACGTATCTCGTAACCTGTTTTATTGTTAAAGTTTATGTGAGTGTCTTGAGGGCCTTACAAAAAAGTCATGTAATGAACCTCATGGCCAAGTAAAAAGCTGAGTTGATTTCAGAATAAAGTTAATTGATTGAGAACGACATGCAATGAAACTCATGGTCAATTAGTAAGCTATGTTAAGACGAGAATAGATATGTATTGCTAGCCTGTTGAGTTCTTCTTTGTGCATTGTACCCTTGTTGGAGAGTTCTTACTGAGTATTCTTTTATACTCACCATTTATGTACTTTTATTTTTTTATCCATAGGTAAACAAGGTCATGTAACGGCCCAGGTTTTCGTCCCGGTTCTCCAGGTATGTTTTTTAGCTGATTCGGTTGTTTTGTTAGGCCGTTATTGCCTTTTAGGTCTTGAGGGGCATTTTTGTAATTTTAACTTTGGGGTCACTTTTGCTAATTTATTGAGCTTAGGGGTTTTTTCTGCAGTTTAAGGAGTTTTGGGCTGTTTTTGCAATTTCAGGTTAGGGAAGGCTAGTTTTGCAGGTTGGGGGAAACAGATTATTTTAATTAAAAAGAAAAAGAAAAAGGGAAGGAGGTTTTTGTTTGATCGATCAAATCCTCTCCAGCTAGTCTTCTTCTTCTCCTTCCCATCTCCCTTGCCGTCGAGGCCAGCCCCACCGAGTAGCCACGTCGTTCTGCTCACACCCAGCCGCACATCCTTCCTCCCATCGCCCAGCAGCCTTGCCCCGAACAGTTACTGTACGCACCAGCCTTACCCACTTGGTCTCACGCACGCATGCCCCAGCCCGCACCGCAGCTACTCACAGATCGTAGCCTGCCCGTGCCATGCCTAGCCATATTGCCTTTGCCGTGCCGCCTTGCCGCAGTGCAGACCAGAGTCGCACAGCCCACCGAGGTCCCGTATCGCTTTGACCCGCGCAGCAGCGTTGTCCAGCCGCAACGTGCCCCACGCGCTTGCTTCACCCACGAGCCCTTACCCGCACCAGTCATTCCTCCCTGCCGCGATCACACACCCACCCTCGCAGACGTAGCCTTCGATCTACTCGCCCGCCTTTGCAGTTGATCGCCCGCACGCGCACGTCGTACCATGCGGCAGCCCCGGGTTGTCGAGTACTTGTGCAGATGACCATGCCCAGCCACTTCATGCCACACAGCCCTGCACGCTCGCCCGTGTCTTCACCGCAGCTGAGGCCTCGTGCTGCTCCAGCCACGGTTTGGTTGGGTAATCCCTATTTCCCGAGCCTTGTTGCTTTTGGATGTCTAGTTATTTAGTAATTGTCTAGTTGTTAATTACTTGATTATTATTACCGTGCCTAGGTTGAGTGTTTGTGTTGGTTATCTGCAGCTCAAGGAGCAAATTATTGTTTACTGTTTTGTGATATTTCCAGGTAAGGATTTCTTGTTGGGGTTGTGTGGACCCTGCGCTTGCCATTAATGGTTTCATGGTTATTTGTTACTACTTATTGAGCATGTTAGTGGATAGGTCCTTGTTTGTTTGTACTGCCTGTTGAGCATGTTAGTGGATAGGTTCTTGTTGCTCGTTACTGTTTATGAACTATTGTTAGTGGATAGGTTCTTGCTTGCAGATTACTGTCGTTTGAGCATGTGCTAGTGGATAGGTTTCTACTTGTTGTCTTCTGTTGTATGAATATGTGCTTGTGGATAGGACTGCTATGACTTATCTGATAGGACTCGATACGTGTTCGGTGTACCCTGTATTGCTCTATTTCTATTTGCAGCAACTGTTATGATTTATTTGATTGTTGGTATTCTGATTGACTTATTGTGTAATGCTATTGTTAGAACTCTGTTAGCTCTAGGGTGCAATCTTCTTAGCTTTCTCCTGTTAGGTTGTCATCATCTAGAGGATGAGAGTGGACCGACGTACTTGTCCCCACCGGTCGGGTTTGTGAAGACAGATTCCTCATTCCCGACAGCCAGGCGTGGAGTAGCTACCACACTGGTAGAAGTCTAGTCTGTGGCCAGCTAGAGCGGGGTCCTTTCCTTGGTGAAAGCCTACCTTCGACCTTAGCTTCAAGCGTTGGTGTGAACAGGCTGCCACAATAGGGTGTCGAGGGCCTCTTACCTGCTGTGGATCAGTGGACACCCTTCTGAGTCTTAGGCATGCGTACCTGAACCGGCATAGTTTGTGTAGGCCTACATTTAACCAGTTTGCAACACCATGCTGTGTGCGCGTATCTGCCTTAGATATCTGGAGGAGAGCTCCCTTAGGCTAGTACGTCAATACACCCTTCCGTTCAGTTAGAGCCAGACACTTGGGTACTCTCCCAAGTGTCCAGGATTAGCATAGTGAGCTAATCATTTTAGCTGAGAGTTACAGACCCTCGAGGTTCTAGAGTTATGTTGATAACTTATTCTGAGACCCTAGCTAGATCCCTTAGCCGAGAGTTAGAGACTCTCGAGGTTTGAGAATAATGTGGTTGGACTTGTTGTGAGACTGCTTGCTTGGTTGTTTAACTTGCTTGCATGCTAGGATGCTAGATGATGTGACTTGCATACTGTACCCCGACTGAGGGTTCTTACTGAGTTCCTTTGTACTCACCCTTATTTCTGTCATTTTCCACCAGGTAACTTGGGACAGTGCTGGGACGGCTAGAGGAGGAGCTGATGGATCATGGAAGTCTGCCGGCAATTTTACTCTAGTATTTTATTTGGGTCTTTGTTCAGCATGTAGTTGGGGACGGAGTTCCTGAAGGAGAATTTATGTTATGGATGCTTTTAAATAAATCTCTAGCCAGAGGCTTTAACTCATTTGGATAATGTTTATGGTTGAACTGATTACCCTTTTTGACATGTGTAAGTTCCTTTCATGTTTTACATCTATCTGAATGGTTTTAAATTCTTGCATGCTGAGTAAGAACTGGGTTTAGGACTGTTTTAGAGTCGGGTTCTTACAGGTCATAACCGAGAAGGTTAGTTAGGAGATGTTGAAGTGGTCATGGGGGGAGCCGCTGCGTTCTTTTTAAGTTGTTGTTTGGATAGATGTTTATCCTTCTTGGAAGCATGCATTGTTAGACTCTTATTAATTATGTTTTAAGATTTTTGTTAACTGATGGCATGGATGCCTTCCATTTATTGATTTATTTGTTTTTAATTGATTTTGATCGAACACCTTGGCCAAGGGCTTATTATTTATTCATTCGTTATTTCAAAATAAATTAAACACGAATAGTTATTTAAAGTTTGAAATTTAAAATTGCATGTTGTAACTGCATTTGAGTTACAATGTCATTAAGAAATATAGTTCAAAATTACGGGTTCTTACATTTGGTATCAGAGCGCAGAGCCTTAGATTCTATAGACTGACCTACTTAGTAGGTTGTTGTCTTCCTCCATGATCCCCGACATTCCAAAAACTATAAGGTATGTCAGTTTTATATAAGGGTTTTGGTTAATGCACATAGATTCTAACTTACATTGTTATTATTAATTGCTTGTTGGTTAGTCCTATGAGTGGACTAACGTGTTGTGGTCCTCTGAGTAGTAGAGAAAGTTGAGCTACCTGGAGCTTAGCTACTGAGATAGCAATTTCTAGAGGAGGTGCAATGACATCAACATGCTTCTGAGACAGAGTTAGCTGCTGCTCTTCAAGAATAGTTTAAAGAGATATTTGCAGAGGAACGAAGAGAATTCTTGTGCAGTATTCACAACTTACAGGATAATCTACTAGGCAGCCTTGGTAGTACCACTATTCCCAGTAGCTTCGATCGTTAAAGGAGCACAGCCAGGCCTGGCAGTTGAGCTCACAATTGGATTTTGTGCTGCTCAGAGGAGCAGCAATGTCAGAAGGTTGAGAAAGAAGAAGTAGGTCGTCTAGACTGGAGAGCCAACACTATTGTTCAAAGTAGGAACAAGGTTATGATTAGAGGCAACAATTAGGTCACCAGTAGTGTAAGAGTTGAAAATAAGTACCACTTTGGTGGTTGTATGGCTTCTCTTAGAGCTTGCTACAAGTGTGGCAAAGAGGGGAATCTAGCCCGAGCATGTATAGAGGGAGAATCAGGTCATGCTCAGCAGCGCAGCCATGTATTTGCCGATGTTCGTTAGGAGGCAGACAAGACTGATACAACAGTTGCAAGCACTTTGTTAGTGTAGACCATTACACTTTTGGTGTTGCTTGAGTCACACTTGACCCGTTCTTTTATCTATGCTCTTGTGAGATAAGCTTGTTTGGTGTTGGAACCCTTGGGGTTCGAGCCGTGTGTTGCATCTTCGTCTGGAGTTAGTATGTTCACCTCAGAGAGGGTGAAAGATGGCCAGGTCGTGGTATCCCGAGAGCTTTTGGCAGCTACCCTTATAGTATTGCCTATGAGCAGTTTTAATGTGATTTGTCGTATGGAATGGTTAGCTGATAACTATGTTGCAATCTAGTGCCACCAAAAAGAAGTCGTGTTTAGTCCGCCCGAGAAGAAAAGTGTCAAGTTTTGAGGTGTCAGTAGAGGATGAGATCCACAGTTAACTTCAAGAAGAGAAACCAGTTGATTTATATCTCCAGAAGCATGAAGTTACTTAGCCAAGTTGACAGCTGATGATCGTCCATTGTTGTCTGTGGATCGAATACTAGTAGTTTTGGAGTTCGTGGATGTTTTCCCTAAGGAGTTGAAGGTTCAACTGTAGGAGTGTTTTGTTAGAGATTTCGTTCTTCCTCGCGCCATCCGTAGAGAGCACATGTGTTGTTTATAGAAAGAGGGATGGATCGATGGAACTTTTCATCGACTATAGACAGTTGAACAAGATTACAGTAAAGAATAGGTACCTGTTGCCTCGCATAGATGTTCTATTCAATCAGCTTTAGGGAGCATCAGTGTCCCAAGATAGATTAGAGATCAAATTACTACCAGGTGAGGATCAGGGATTTGGATGTCCCAAAGACAACATTTAGGACGAGGTATGGTCTGTAAGAGCTCATAGTAATGTCCTTGAGATGGACCAATGCTCCAGCGGAGTTTATGGATATGATGGACCATGCCAACCATCTAAGTTTAGTGTTGATAGTTTTGAGGGAGAATGAGTTGTTGCTAAGTTCTCCAAGTGTGAATTTTTGCTAGAGATAATGGCCTTCCTAGGCCACGTGGTTTTCTCGAGATGGTGTTTCAGTAGATCCCGTAAAGATTGAAGTAGTGAGTTCTTGGGCAAAGTCGACATCAGTCGTAGAGATTCACTACTTTCTGGGTTTGGCAAGGTGTTACAGATGATTCGTCGCCAACTCT
Source organism: Sechiopsis laciniata (assembly GCA_037833695.1). Lineage (NCBI taxonomy): Eukaryota > Viridiplantae > Streptophyta > Magnoliopsida > Cucurbitales > Cucurbitaceae > Sechiopsis > Sechiopsis laciniata. Next base: position 3,220 of record JBBMKA010006473.1, on the reverse strand, counting down.
TTCAAAGATAGTGAGGCTTATGACCCGGTTGGCATGGAAAGGCAGGGTGTTGTGCCTGAGACACTTAGTAGAAAGATGTCACACTCAGCAGCTTGTAGACTGAGCAACTCTTACTATGAGAGTTGTGGAGTGGTTTGGTATTATAGTTATAGTAGACAAGGTTACTGCTCTGGTAGCATAGTTGACAGTTCAGCCGTCTATCAAACAGAGGATTATTATGGGTCAACTAAGTGACCTAGAACTAATCAGGATTGTGGCTCGAGTTCAGTATGGTGGTGACATAGTTTTTTTGTTGCTTATAATGGGAGTTTTCTGTATAAAGAGCACCTATGCGTGCCAGCATGCTCGAGACTGAGAGCTGAGTTGTTGTCCGAGGCTCATAATTCTCCATTTTCTTGTCACTCAGGAGGGACCAAGATGTATCAGGACTTAAAATAGTCGTTTTGGTGGAGCAATATGAAGAGGGAGATAGCTGAGATTGTTAGAAAGTGTTTCACTTGTTAATAAGTGAAGGCACCTAGGTAGAAGCCAGCAGGTCTGTTACAACCTTCAAGTATGCCACAGTTGAAATGGGAAGAGATATCAATGGATTTTATTTCAGGATTTTCGAGCGCCTCGAGAGGCTATATTATAATTTGGGTGATAGTAGACCATTTGACCAAGAGTGCACATTTCGTCCTAAGAAGGATCACTTACTCCATGGAGAAATGGCCACAATTGTTCCTTGATCAGGTTGTAAGGTACCATGGGTACCAGTTAAGATTGTTTCGGATAGAGACCCTATGTTCACAGCTCATTTCTAGAGAGCTCTCCAGAAGGGGTTCGAAATCGAGTGCAGTTTCAGTACGGCCTTCCACCCTCAGTCAGATGGTCAGACTGAGAGAGTAAATCAGATACTTGAGGATATGCTTCGAGCTTGTATTCTTGTTTTTCTAGGTAGTTGGGTTCAGTACTTATATCTCATGAAGTTTGTTACAATAATAGTTACCAGGCAACTATTCTAATCGCTCTGTTTAAGGCGTTGTATGGTAAGCGTTGTAGATCTCCTGTTTGTTGGGAAGAGGTTGGAGATAGACAGTTATTGGGTCTAGAGTTGCTGTAGATGACCAGTAAGGCAGTTTAAAAAAGCAGGGCTCGTATGTTGACAGCTTAGGTTGACAGAAAAGTTATGCAGATGTTCGGTGAAGAGCCCTAGAGTTTGAGGTTGGCCAGCATGTTTTCTTGAAGGTAGCTCTGATGAGAGGTACCTTAAGGTTCGGTAAGAAGGGGAAGTTGAGTCCTCGATTTGTTGTACCCTTTGAGATCTTAGAGAGGATCGAGGCAGCAGCGTATCGTTTAGCCTTGCCGCCATCATTGTCAGTAGCGCACAACATTTTTCATGTTTCGATGCTGAGACAGTACATAGCGAACCCTTCCCACATAGTTAATTATGAGCCTTTGCAATTGAACTTAGATTTGACTTTTGAGGAACGCCCTGTGTAGATTTTTTCCTTAGAGCACAAAAGCTTGCGTAATCGGGAGATCATTTTGGTTAATGTGTTATGGAGAAGTCAGCGAGTTTAGGAAGCAACTTGAGAGCACGAGGATGACATGCGTTCCCTTTACCCAGAGTTATTTCAGTCTTACGACTTTCGAAGGCAAAAGTCATAAAAAGAAGAAATGTTGTAATAGCCTAGAAATTTGTAAATTTGGGATTATAAAAGAAATTTAAAAAAAATGAATATAGATTTTAGTATAATTATGGGTTATTATTATATTAATTTTAAAGAGGAAAGAAATAGGGCTTTTAAATTTAAAAAAGGAATGGCTAGATTTTTAATAGGAAGCCCATTTTAGTTTTTTAAATAAAAGAGAAAAGAGCTTTTTCTTTTTTTTTTAAAGGAAAAGTCAAAGGCAAGTCAAAATCCCTCTTTTATTTATTTTTTTTTTCTTCTTCTTCTTCTTTTTCCTCTACCACCAACCCTAAATCTTCACCTTCACCACTTAGCTACCGCTGCCCCTACTACAGCTGTCGTCGTCACCTCGTTGCCAGCCACCGACTGCCCAAAGCTCGTCGACACCATCCAATCCCAGCTGTGCGCGTGCTCTCCACATCCACCCACATCTGCTTATGCCTGCGCAAGCCTGAGCCCACTGTCGTGAGCCTACCTCTGCCGCTGTCTTACGCCGCCTACACAACCGCCACACCAACCTCCATGCCCATCGTCAACGTCTCGCTTCTCCAGCTACCTCAGCATGACATTGGCGACAAGCATAGCAGCATTTTCGAAGTTGTTCTAGTGTCTGATTTGTTCTGCCTTCGTAGCCGTAGCTTCGTATATGCTAGTTTTGGGTTTTCGAATTTGGGTAAGTTTTCGTAACCTTGAACTCTTGGGTAATAGATATTTTTGTTTTTGGTTTTGTTGCTGATTTAGATTCTTGGAAGTTTTAAGCGAGTGATTGTCATTCGGTTGATTCTTTGTGCCTTGTCGGACTTGGACAGCCGTGTTAAGTTTGGGATTCTGTAAGTTTGGTGGGCTGATTTTTGTTGGATTAATGTTCGTTTTGTGTTATTGCGTTCTGGTATGACAAGACTGATTTTAGATACATCCTATTAGGTCAAACCGGCTTGTTGGTTGATCATTTGGCTGCAACTCAATGAGCGTTTTTCTTTGGTTGTTATATATTGTTGAAACAGGTAAGGACCATCTCTACTAGAGATTTTGGGACCCTAAACAAGGCGAAACTAACTGTGTTGCTAATACCTATTGATGCTTGATTGCCTTACTGCTATGTATAGTGTTGAGTGTTGTTGTATGTCTATGTGTTATTTATTTCTTTGTATGTTGTTTAAAATAATACATATATTTTATATGTTGCACTTCAGGATTATGGGGTCCTAGGGTGCCACTTTGCATGTGTTTAAATAGTAATATTTTATGAAGCATGTCAGGATTATGGGGTCCTAGTGTGTTAACCTTTCTTTTTCGTGTTCTTTTGTTCTTTTTTAGCTCGTATGATATGTGATGACACTTATTGGTTGTAGCTAGTCAAGGTCATGTATACTAATATCCTGTTAGGATGTGTGTTGAGATTTTGAGCATGTTTGGTGATTAGTTAGGACTAAGCTGTGTATATACTTCTGGTTTAGAATTGTTAGATGTCATCATCTAGAAGCTATAGAGACATGACGTATTGTGTTCTCCTTGTCAGGACCGTTGAAGAGTAATTTCCCACACCT
>JBBMKA010006472.1:0-10241 GCA_037833695.1 Sechiopsis laciniata | reverse complement strand
TAATTGTTTTATTTTATTTCATAATTTTACTATAGATATATCAACAACACATTTCCTATTTTTCATGATTTTTTTATACATGTATTTAATTTATGTAATGTTATTTTTAAGACAAAAAAAAAAACTAGAAACTAGAAATGATTATCAAACAAGTCTTGTTTCTGTTCTTATTTTTTTTAGAAACAAGAAATAGAAATAGTTACCAAACACATTCTTGTTTTTTGTTCTAAATAAAACCAGGAACAAGAAATAAGAATTAGGAACAAGAAACAAGAAACAGGAAACAGGAAACGAGAACGTTATGTTTATGTTTATCTTGCTCCCCACCTAAATAAGAATTAGGAACAAGAAACAAGAAACAGGAAACAGGAAACGAGAACGTTATGTTTCTTTTCTTTTTTGACGTTTATCTAACTTTAATAACTAATGTGGTCCCATCAACAAACAAAATATATCTCGATATAAAGTACGAATTAGAGAATAAAATATCATTATATATATAAAAAAAAGAGAGAATTAAATATCATAGGTATGAATAACAAAAAAAAAAAAAAAAATTAAAGACCACATTAGTTAAAGACAAATGGTTTTGTTTTAGAAAAATGAATACCAAATTATTAAAGATAAATGCCTCTTTTTTATTTATAAGATTCATAGTTTTAGAAAAATGTGATCGACTTTTTTTTTTGAGTTTGTTATGAGTGAAATTTATGGTCAAGACTAATGAAATTCACGAGCTTAATTATAAGAGATTAGACTAAAAAACGGACTTGCCTAGTTCACAAGCTTAAATCTTATTCCTAAAGCTACACGAAAAGGCTTGCACGCCTATAAATAATCAGTTGAGACTCTAACAAAAGTAAGCTATTCTAAACCTAGAGACAACTCCTACCTACACTTTTTTATCTAACTGACTTAGGCATTGGAGTCTATGTGGCTCACACCATATCGGTGTCCAATTTATTATTGTTTTTTTTGCAGGTATTCGCACCAACGAAATACAAATTCACTGTTGATCCCGGAGACCAAATTTTAGCATCAACAGTTGGCGCCGTCTGTGGGGACGAAGTTCGTGCCTTACCAAAAAACTACAATAATTTTCTGTGCCGCACTTCACCATTGAAGATGAGTATGGGTCATAGTAACTGCTTCCAAAAAATTCAATCAGATGAGGAGAGGGCTCCTAAGAGAATAGCCACGCAAAAAACTACTCCAAATATAAGGCACAACACATGCAGGGATGTCCATGTTCCTCGCGGGGAATGGGGTCGGGGACGGGGGAGGAAAAATCCCCATTGGCTAAACGGCGCCGGGGACAGGGATTGTATTCCCCGCCCCCAATTCCCCGATCCCCGCCCCGTTTATCCTTTTTTTTTTTTTTAATATTTTCTCTTAATTCTACTTCTTTAATTTTCAAATCAATATATATTTGTTGATGATATTTTCTATGCATATGAATATTTTCTTTGATAATAGTTGAAACTTATAGATATTTTTTTTAAAAAAATCTAATTTTTTGAATTTTTTATCCAAAATTTATATATATAAAGATAAAAGAAAAATTGAAAAAAAATCCTCGCGCAGAACTCGATCCCCGAGAAAAAAAAAACAGGGATTTTTTTAGGGATAGGGATTGAATTTTATGGTGGGGATGGGGACGGGGAAGCCATTCCCTGACCCCGCCCCGCCCCGTGGACATCTCTAGACACATGCGCGGAAGGGGTGACACCAGCCGCTGCAGCAGGCTTGACGACCCAAAGGTAACCGCATTTTTTTTTCATAAAAAAGTTTCGTGCAGGTTCGGTATTTTGACATTTTCGAGTTAACCAACCGTTGGATCGAGTCAAAATTGTTATAAGTTCTTTGCAACACAAAGATCTTCAATTTGAAAGGTGGAGATTGAGTTTAGACCTTTATAGATCGATTTTGGAAGGTTGGAACTTTCTAAAGCCAGATTCAAGTACACATGTAAAGAAAAATAGGGCCGCTTTAGAGATTGAAAAGGTTTGGTGCCACAAAGTCCCTAAGGCACCTATGATACAAGCAAGTCCCAGGGACCCAACGACACGCCTCAAAGCCGAGAGCCCTTAAAAAACTAAAGGCTCCCTAGCTCTAACTACGCAGTCTAGTTTCAAGACCCAAAAGATACTCTTAGTCTCAACACGATACCGAGAAGTTGAAGCCTAAGAGTGGGGGCAACTGTCATGGGTAAAATTAGTGTTTATTCCCAACAAGTTGGATAAGGCTAAGTATGAGCTATCTAGTGCTACAGAATGGAAAAAACTAAATGCAAGCTATCCAATTCTATAAGTTAAATCAGGCTAAGCATGAGCATCCAGTAGTACAAGTTGGATAAGGCTAAGTATGAGCTATCAAATAGTACAAATTGGATGAGACTAAGTATGAGCTATCCAGTGCTACAGAATTGATAAGGCTAGTGCGAGCTATCCAATTCTACAAATTAAATCAGGCTAAGCATGAGCTATCAAATAGGACAAGTTGGATAAGGATAAGGCTAAGTATGAGCTATCCAGTATTACAAAATTGATAAGGCTAAGAGCAAGCTATCTAATTCTACAAGTTAAATCAGGCTAAGCATGAGCTATCCAGTAGTACAAGTTGGATAAGGCTAAGTATGAGCTATCAAATAGTACAAGTTGGATGAGACTAAGTATGAGCTATCCAGTGCTACAGAATTGATAAGGTTAGTGCGAGCTATCCAATTCTACAAATTAAATCAGGCTAAGCATGAGTTATCAAATAGTACAAGTTGGATAAGGATAAGGCTAAGTATGAGCTATCCAGTATTACAAAATTGATAAGGCTTAGTGCAAGCTATCTAATTCTACAAGTTAAATCAAGCTAAGCATGAGCTATTCAGTAGTACAAGTTGGATAAGGCTAAGTATGAGCTATCGAGGGCTACAAAATGGAAAAGGCTAAATGTAGGCTATTTAATAGTATAAATTGGATAAGGCTAAGTATGAGCTATCCAGTGCTACGGAATGGAAACCACTTTTAGAAGATTATTAAATCTCAAAAGTGTCCCAAATTATGGAAAACCTAGATTAATGAATCTATACTCTTGAAATTTAGACTAAGTACATTGTCTAAACTCAAGAATGGGGGCAACTGTTATGAGTGAAATTCATGGTCAAGACCTAATGAAACTCACAAGCTCAATTACAAGAGGTTAGACCCAAAAACGGGCTGACCTAGTTCACAAGCTTAAATCTTATTCCTAGAGCTACACAGAAAGGCCTACATGCCTATAAATAGTCAGTTGAGACTCTAACAAAAGTAAGTTATTATAAACCCTAGAGACAACTCCTACCTACACTTTTTGACCTAACTGACTTAGGCATCAGAGACTACGTGACTCACACCACACCGTGTCTAGTTTATTATTGTTTGTTTTGCAGGTATTCATCCCAACGAAATATAAATTCACTGTGGATCCTGGAAACCAAATTCTGGCATCAACAGAGTTAAATGTGATCCGACTTAATGAAAAAAGAAAGTGGTGGTCGAATATTTAATCATTAATATATTTCTGTTAGCAAAATATGGTTTCGTTTACATATTTATAGTAATATATAGTCACAATTGGCACAAAATTTTAAACGTCGTGATTTCGATATTAATTTGTATCACAAGTTGGGAGGGATGAAGAAAATTTAAAATTTCACTACTGATGTTTGAAATTTAGTTGAAGTTAACTAAGGTTTAAATTATTTTTTTCAACTAAAATGTCAATATTTCAATTTATCACTACCAGAATTCACGTGGAGAGTATCATCAACAACATATTTTTATGATTGAAAATTCTCAACATATTTTTAGAGAAAGAAAATTGTTGGCAATATTTATTATTAATTGCCAATACACTTGTGAGAAGAATTTCTCTCAACGCCAAAACATTTTGTATTAGGTGTGGAAATCCAATTTAGCATCATGATCACAAATTCGACAATTTTTGTAAGATTTTATGTGGTTCCCCTCCTCCAATTTGACTAAAAAAGACATTGCGTGTTATTTCTTATAGAAAATCACTGATGGCAAAACATGTTCTCTAATTTCTATGAATCTTCGATGGTGGAATGTCAAGAACCTAAAAGAACTTCCATGGTTATTACTTCTCCAATGTCAAGAACCTAAATTTTATTTTTATCTTTGAAGTTTCATATATCCATTTTTTTTTTTTTTGAGACAATTCATATATCCAATTTTAATTTTATATTATGGATTTTGTTTCATTTTGCTACCTGCATTCATAAAACTTTTCGTTAAAATTGGATAAATTATTAATAACAATAATTTTTTTTTAGAAAAAAAGTCCTCCATTTTCTCTCGTTTATCGTTCGTTCTTCTCGTTTTCAAAAAAAAAAAAAAAAAAAAAGAAATCCTTCGTTCTTCTCCTCAACAAATTTAACCTATCTTTTTTTTTTTCAATGGATCTTCATTTTCTTCTTCTTCTTGTCTTCAATGAAATCGTCATTACGACATTGGAATTTTATGTTTCTTCAAGAACTTAATTGTTCTTTTCAATTTGGCTTTTTTTTTTTTTTTTTTTTGAAAAGGAAAATATAAAAGCATATTACACTGCCATATAAGTAGTTTCACCCACATAGGGGTTAACTTCCTTGATCAACTCATGCAAATAGAAATTTTCAACTTATGCGGGAACCTCTTCCATACATTGCAAGTTTTGATTCTCAAGCACTGCTAATTTTGCGAGAGCATGAGCCAAGCAATTGGGCCGACGACTACACCATCGAAAAGACACAAACTCCATCGCATCTGCAACTGCCCACACTTCCTCAGCAACTCAGATCCCAACTGGATTTCAAACTCTCATTGCCCTGCATACTAGCCGTCATCGCACATCGGCTACTCCACACTTTCCAGCACATCACTAGAAATCCTTCAAAAATTTCAATGCTAAGCTTATCAAAAAACCAAAGAAGAAGATCAGCCACTTCTGTTACATACTCTGGTAAATTAGTATCAAAAAACAAAGTAGGCCGCCAAGCATATTGAACTCTTTTGCAACCCCAAATGGCATGAAAAGTAGAGTCCACATGCTTTTTACAGTGTTGGCACAAATGAGAACAATCCACACCTCTCCTCATAAGATTAAGATTTGTGGGAATAAAGTTATTATAAACTCTCCAACTCAGAAATTTAATTTTACTTGGTATGTTCAAATTCTAGAAAGCTTTCCACCATCTTTCCTAAGTATCCACATTAGACGATGAAGGTCCCCTACGTTGCTGCATAGCCAACCAATAAGCAGATTTCACACTAAAACAACCATTTTTGTTATAGTGCCACAACACTGAGTCCTCCCCCAAACTTCTAGGCCTTGTTAAACATAAAATTTCAATCACATCCATCTCACAAAAAATGCCCCAAATTTTAGCTTCATTCCAACCACCATCATGATGTAAAAGATCGCACACACTCATTGCCGGATCAACACCCACCCTAGTAATAGCCCACAACGAAGGAGTTCAAAGTAACCAATTACTAGAAAGAATATTTATATTCCTACCATTTCCAACTCTCTATCGAATTCCCTTAGCTAATAAGTCCCGCCCCCACAAAATACTCCTTCAAGCATAAGACCCATTTCCCGGACATTTAGCACCAATGAAAGAGGTGGAATGGAAATATTTACCACAAAGGACTCTAGCTAGAAGAGACTTAGGTTCTGTCAATAAACGCCATCCTTGTTTTGCTAACAATGCTTGGTTGAATAACTCCAAGTCACGAAACCCAAGGCCACCACAAAACTTTTGAGTACACACCTTTTTCCAAGTTACCCAGTGGATATGATTGCGCAAATCATTATCACACCACCAAAACCTCGAAATTATACGATGACAATCAATAAGTAAGGACTTCGGAAGTTTAAAAATGACATCGAGTAGGTTGGGACAGCCTGCAAAACCGCTTTGATCAAAATTTCTTTACCACCTGCAGAAATTTTTTTTATGTTTCCACTTGAAGAGCATTTTCCACAATTTCTCCTTTATAAATTTAAAGGGTAATTTCTTCGAAGGCGCAAGCGAAACAGGAATGCCCAAATATTTCAAATGACATGGCACCTTACAAACTTGAAGAATACCAAGCATGATGTCTATAGAAGCCTTATTCGTATTAGGACTAAAACAAATAGCCAATTTCACATACTTTATGTCTTGACCAGTCATAAGTGAATACACTCTCAACGCCTCTGCAATATGAATCGATTCTCTCTGATTAGCCTTAAAAAATAAAAGACGGGTCATCTGCAAAAAATAAATGAGTTAGTGCAGGAGCACGACGAGCCATCTTCAGCCTAGTAATATGATTCTTTTCCTCCATCCAGTTCAAAATGTAGGAAAGTCCTTCAGTACACAACAATAAAAGATACAGAGATAGGGGATCACCTTGTCTCAACCCCCTTTTAGGAATAATATTTCCTTTTCTCACTCCGTTTATGTTGCAAGTATACGAGACTGACGTAATGCTATCATATGCTTTGCTCATATCAAGTTTCATTGCAGCAAAACACTGAGAACCTGTCCTCCTCCCCTTCAAAGAATGCATACACTCAAATCCCAACAAAGCATTATTTGTAATATTACGTCCAGGAAGAAATGCACTTTGACAAGGGGATATGATAAATTTAAGCAAATCCCGAAGTCTATTGGCGATCGTCTTTGATATCAACTTATAAATAACATTACACAAACTAATAGGGCGATACTCTTTCATCGAACACGCATTCGGTGATTTAGGAATCAAGGTGATAATAGTCTTATTTAAAACATTAATAGAATCCCCATTATTCAAAATCCGTAGACAGAAGGAAGTGACATCCAGACCAATAATTGACCAATATTTCTTATAAAATAATGTTGTAAACCCATCAATACCTGGAGCTTTCGACGATCCCATATGTTTAAGGGCCTTAGTTATCTCATCTTCAATAAATGGCTTTGACATATTATTCTGATCCATCTCCCAGAAAGATGGAATCACCCCATCAAAAAAATCAGCAACCATATCTTCAGAAGTGTTAATCTTCTTGGAAAAGAGGTTTGAGAAATAAGTGCATACCTCAACTTGTATTTCATGTGCCCTACAAGCCCAACTACCATCCTCAAGGCAAAGGTCATCAATCAAATTGGATCGTCTACATTGAGAAACACATGCATGAAACCAACTCGAATTCCTATCTCCCCATTTTAGCCAGTTTACTCTAAAACGTTGTTTCCAATAAACCTCCTCTTCATTCATCACATCGTCAAGAAGTTTCCTGGCCTTTTTCACATTCGTACCAGCCTCAATGGCATTTTGGAGGTCCTTACAAGCTCTATTAATTCGAGAATCATAGCCACCTTTTTTCTTAGCTCCCCATTTAGACAAGCTAAGTTCACATGATGTGAGCTTAGCCTTAATTATGCTTACTCGCTCAATCAAATTTTTATCATGAGCACTTTTCCAACCGCTTTCAACAATCCTACAACAATCCTCTTGCATTGCCCAGACTTCTTCAAAATGGAATATTTACTGTCTTTTATGTCAAGGCAAAGGGTTCATAGCTGAAATATTCACTTCAACTAGACAATGATTTGAGCCCTAAAAATCCAAATGATTAACCGAAGAGAAAGAAAATACATCCCAAAATGCCTGATTGCAAAAAGGGCGATCCAATCGTTCTTTTAAAATTACTTGATCATGTCTGGTGCGAAACCAAGTGAAAGGGTTACTTCTAAACCCCATGTCAGAAAGATTACACGATTGAATTGCCGTTCTAAAATCTTTCAACTGAGATTGAGGTTTTGGTGGCCCTCCCCATTTTTCAGCATCCAATAAAATTTCATTAAAATCACCCGCAATTAGCCACAGACCGTTAAACATTGAGCTTAGGCAACATAAAAGGTCCCAAGAAAAATTCCTCTTAGCTGTTTGGGGATCACCATAAAACCCAGTCAAACGCCACCTCGTATCCACACTATTAATCATCATGTCAATAAAGAAGTCATTATACGCGTAAACAGAAACATTTATATTTTTATTCCAAAAAACACATAAACCTCCACTTTTCCCACCACAGTCAACAGTAAAAACATAATCAAAACCTAAAAGTACTTTAACTGACTCAACACGACTTCGACGACACTTGCTTTCAGAAAGGAAAATTAAACTTGGTTTGTAAAGCAAGGCAACTTTTCTCAAATTTCGAATTGCCCAAGAGTTGCCTATTCCTCGAACATTCCAGAATATAGTTTTCATAATGATCGGCGTCCCTGCTCATTAGGGGTCGCCGTTGGGGAATAACGAGCATCAACAGTTATACTTTCATCAGCTGCAACCCCATTCTGAGGTTGCAATTTTAATTTCTTAACAGATGCAGTGCCAACAAAAGTGTCATCAAGCTGCTCTAATAAGCGTTTTCCATTCACCAGTGAAGAATTTCTGAATGGCATCGTCGAGTCAGGACAAAGCATCTGAGTATCAGTGTCCCTTTTGTTATCTTGCCTCTTCCAGAACTTGGGGTTTTTTAAATTATCGGACAGATCGTAACGGAGCAAGCCACAACTTGAGTAGGACCCACCAACAGTTGATCAATCTGACTCTTGGAGTGAAAATCCAAAGTTAATTTACTGCTTGGGTCCACCAAATTGCTGTTTGCAGGAATTTCCTCTTTAGGCTTTGGAATCAATTCAGGTATTAAAACAATTTCCATCTGACCATCTCTTTTCAAAACAGGCAACCGCAATTTAACTCCTTCCCCATTAACTCTTTCGTTATGTTCTGACCAAGCAAATTTCAATTTCGCTTTTTTACGTTCCATTTGATAATTATTTTGTTTTTAATTTTTTGGTTATTAAAATTTAAGCCTATTCCAACTATGTTATCATATATTTTTCTTACTTGAAAATCTATACCTTACCAATATTTGTAGAAACCAAACAAAAATTAAAAAAAAAAAAAAAAAAATTCCAAGAGTTTATTTTTGTTTTTGAAATTTGAATAGCATTCACCTACCATCTCAAAGAAAGATGGATACATTATAGGAAATATGAAGCATATGATAGGAAATTTGAATAAAAATAAACTTAAATTTCAAAAACCAAAAATAAAAAATCAAAATTGTTATCAAGGTGATTGGATTTATGCTATGTTTGTTTTTTGGACATGAGGAGTGGAACCACTCCTCAACAACCTCTCGTTTGTTTTTTGTAATAAACAACAACTCTTAATTTCTCTTCAACCACTCTTTAACCACTCTTCAAACCCTCTATTAAATCTCTATTTTTTTTAAAAAAATTATCAAATCTCATATTAAATCTTATCAAACATATCTTTTAATCTCGACTAACATCAATATTCAAATGTCTTTCCAAAAATAATTTTAACTCTATCGAAAAAGTTAATAGTGTGTTGACTTGGTTCATTGGTTGTATTCCAATTTAATTCTACGTTCGAGGATTCGATCTTGAAATGAATTATTTCATAAAAATTATTAATTAATAATGATTTTAATTCATAAAAAACCTCATTTTTCTTAATAAAAAGTTTGAGGTAAACATATTTCTTAAACTATGAAAAATTAATAAGAACAGATTTGTAAATAAAATATAGTAATAAATTAACAACAAACACTAAATTTTAGTTTTATTATCGTTATAAATATTGAAGTTTGACATTTAAAAGTAAAAGAATCAAAATAAAACAAAAATAAAAGTAAATTGACTAAAATGATATTTTAGTTGTTTTTTTTTCTAATTACTTAATGTTTTAAAAAATAATTAAAACAATAAGCAAAATTTAATAAAGTTAGGGAAAGGAAAGAAAAATAAATAAATATTTTGAAGTTATGAGTTTTTTTTTTTAATTATTTTTTTTATTTTTAAATTTCTATGTTAGAAAACAAATATTTTAACTATTATATAATATATTTTGTTTGCTTAATAAGGCCATCATGTCCTACTATTTCCCATTTCTTTATTTTCTAAAAGAATATATTTTTACAAGTTTCACGTAAATATATTTCCTACTACTCTCTTAATAATTAAAATTTTAACGATATATTCGATGGTAAATTTATTTCAAATTTTTAAAATTTACTATTACTTACTTGATTCATGTTACTAATATGTTTAGTAATAAAATATAAAACTAAAAGTTGATTAATAATTCAATATGATAATTTTTTATTATCTTATGAGTGTATATGTGAGTCAA